>CAUYPK010052978.1:0-84092 GCA_963574355.1 Loris lydekkerianus | reverse complement strand
CAAATTCTGTCTGTGTCTGTTTAAAAACCTGGCCCCCCCCGGGCCCCCCCCCCTGGAAAAAACCGCAAAAAAAAAAAAAAAAAAAAAAAAAAAAAATCACATACTACACAATTCATTCATTTACAGTTCAATTCAATGGGTTTTGGTAAATTCTCACAATTATGCAACTGTCACCACGGTCAATTTTAGGATATTATCATCACCTCGGAAAGAATGTCACCTTAGATATTACCTTCAAACTTCCCTTGTCCCCACAGCCCACTTCCCCTGGTCTCTGGCAGCCACTGCTCTCTCTCTGACTCTATGGGTCTGCCTAATCTGCACAACTCATGTAAACGAAATTTACTTCCTCGACTTAGCAAGTTTTCAAGGCCCATGATATAATTTGTATTAGTATTTCATTATTTTTTACAGCCAAATAACATAATCCATTGAAGAGATACACAACGTTTTGGTAATCCATTCATCAGCTGGTAGGCATTTGGGTTGTTTCCGGTTTGGGGCTACTATGAAAATGCTGCTGTGAACATTTGTGTTTGTGTTTTGTGTGCACATGTTTTCATTCTCTTGGGTATACACCTGGGTGTGGAGTTTTAGCGTCACATGGTAACTGTATAACCTTACGAGGAACTTCTCTCTGTTGCTCTATAGATCCACGCCCAACCACCAGCCATGGGCTGTGCTTCTCCCTTTTGAATCTGGACTGGCCTCTATCTCCATGGGAACTGCCTTTTCAGTTCTCACTTGGAAGGTGACAGTACCTCCTAACAGGGGTCCCTTTCCAGTAGGTCAGAGTTGGAGAGGAGGGAGCTTCAACATCTCAATGGCTGGGCCACACGCCAGCCCAGTTACAATGGGCTTTCTGGAGGTGGCACCCAGGTTATCAGCATTTGCTAATGCCCCCCAGGTGACTAGGAAGCATAGCCAAGTGTGAGAACCTCCTTCCTTCAGACCCATGCTTCACCTGCCACTGGACCACCTTCTCCAGACAAAATCTGATTGTGTGACCTGTTTCCTTCCTGAAACCTCTATGGCTCCCCATGGCTTCCACAATAAAATCCAAGCTCCCAGCATGCACACACATTCCTGTGTCCACCTGCTTCCCATCTCACCTCTACCCCCTCCCTAACCTGTGTCACACACGCCGGGGCATGCTACATACACACACTTTCCTGAGTGCCTTCCCATCCACCACTGCACACCTTGGGACAGGCCATTTCTTCTTCCTAAAGTGCTTTTTCCCATCTTTCATTCCAACAGTCCTGAGCAAGACCCAGCCCTCACACACTGCCTCATAACAGTGCATTCATGGGGTTAGTCTGGGAGCTCCAAGAGGCCAGGGATGGGATATTATTCATATTTGGATCTTCAACCTGTAGCTGCCTGACACATATTAGGAGGTGGATATTTTTGGTTTTTGTTTGGTGAAAGAATGAATGAATGCATGCCTCCTGGCCTAAGGAGGAGCAGGGGCCAGGTAGGCAATCTTACCAGCTGCCCAGCTGTACTCTCCTAAGTCTCAACAATAATCCTGGGCAGCAGCAGGCCAGTCCCACACATGACTCCATCCCGCCCTGGCACCTACCTGCATTTCCCCAGTCGCAGGCCTGGTATGTTTCATTTCTCTAGCCAGGGGCCCTGGGGCCAGCAGGTGTCAGCAGTAAAGGGGGACTGGGTGGAACAGTCCTTTCTGAAGCTGAAGCCAAAGTGCCCCAACCCAGAGATAAATCCTACAAACCCACTTTCAAAGGGCCTGAGTGGGGTGGGAAGTCCCTTCTTCAGCCATAAATTTCCAGGCTGGGAAGGGTGATTGCCCTGCTCTTGACACAGCTGTAAACAGCACGGCATATCAACAGTTGGTAAAGAGCATGGACTGACTATAAAACATCCCTCCAGGTGGGGCAAGGGCTGCCTGTGTTCTGCCCACTGAGCTTTTGTTCTTTCTTTCCCCGTGGGCTTCACTGTCTCTGGGGGAGCTGTTGGTGCCAGAGGCTTCCATGGACATTTGCCTATAAGTACCAGGCCCCCTTCTGCTGCTCAGCCCATGGCGATGTTGCTTTACCTCCTGTGAATAAAAAGAGCACTGTAAAGAGAGTCCAGCTCTGCTGCTCCCATGTGACAGGGGGTGACTTACTTCCTCTCTTGAGTTCTTCATTTCCCTAGAGGATAAGGCATGGGGTGGCTGGACTGGCTGGTCCTAGAGGCTGCTTCTGCTCTCACTCCCCGGCTTGCTCCATCTGCAGGTTTTGCTTAGGTCCTGAGTTATCAGGAAAATCATGTTTGGGAAGACCAGAGTGGAGTATGGCCTCTGCGTCCACATGGCCACCAAGGGGTGTAGGGAACTGGACAAAAGAGTCTCCAAATCCTGAATTCACTTCCTGCTCTGTCCCTGATTAGTAATGTTCGGGACAAGTCATATTTCCCTCTGTAGGCCTCAGTTTGCTGTCCTGTAAAATGGGGATATTTAATACCTTCTCAATTCATTCAACACAACCTTGCCAAGAGCCTGCCGTGTACCTGGCCCAGGGGCTTGGTGGGGAGGTGGGTGAATAAGACTTCATAATAACTCTGGAGAAGCTCAGTCTGGGAGGGAGACAGCTAAGTAAACAGGCAATTGCAATACTATGTACGGCGTGGCAAGTGATACGATCAGAAGAAGAAGAAAAATAATGCATTAGGTCTTACTAGTGCTCTGCTCAGCTGTCTGCTAGGGGCTTAATAAGGATCACATCTTTCAATCCTGTAACCACTCTACATGCTGAGCACTGCGAATACCCCCATTTTACAGGTGCTCTGGCAAGTTTTCCCAGATGAAGGGATGTGTTGGGCAGTGGGCACCTGAAGTTTGCGGAGGGGCTGGGTAGGCAGAGCCCCAGGCTGGGAACAAAGGAATCCTGCGCATGCGCATAAACTGCCTTTTCCCACGGGTGGGGTGGGGGCTGGTGGACAGCAGAGGGGGGGGGGGCTCGAGCAGTCTTGTAAGAAATGTTAAGTGGGTAACAGAGATTCGGAGAGGATGGGCGAGTCTCCGGGGAACAGAGATTCGGAGAGGATTGGCACCGGGGAGAAAGGAGATGGGAGACGTCTGTGCTGATGACCGCAGTGGCCTCTTGAAGATAGTTTCAGGAAACAGCAGAGGACCTGGGCTGAGGGACTGGAGATCGGGGGGGGGACTGATGGCCGGGGCGGGCGGTCCAGGACAGCCGAAGCCAGTGAGATGATGTACCCAGGCGGCCTTCTGAAGAGGCTGCGCTGTCCAGGGGCCTGAGCCCCAGAGAGACGGGTGACCATCCAGCACGCAGCTATCCACACACTGCCAGTGACCCGGAGGTGGACTGGCATCACCAGCCTGGCAAGGACGCCTCAGAAAGATGGCCAGGGGCCAGGCCTGAGGAGGAAGTCACTTGGTTTTGTAGAAAAAATACTCTATGGACACTTGTCAAATGGAAAATAAATCTCTTTTCTTCCTCCCACAGCTTCTATTCCTTTCCTGAAATATCTTCAACACCTTATACCCCCTAGAGAATTTACTACTCTTCTCCATCTTATTTTGAGATAATAACAGTATGTGTCAAATCTATGTGCATTAAATAAGCCATTTCTACACAGTTTAACAATTACATGAAAAAGCCCTAAATCTGCCTTTAGTTCAGGTTGGTAGATTCTGACAACCACAAAAAGTCTGGTCACTGTGCTGGATTCTACATGTATCTGGATGTAAAAGACCTTCAATAAGCAGGTATTGAGCAACTGATGCCCACAGGAAGTGGGGAGGTGCGGGGGAAGGAGGCAGGGCCTCTGCCCTTGGGAACGGCCTCTCTCAGCCTTAGTTTCAACTGTGTAATGGGATGATAATGTCTACTTCAAAGACTCGTTGGGAAGAACGCAGATAATCTGTGTAAGACGCTGAACAGGGTGCCTTCCACTGCGGCTACTGTGGTCTAATCTGGTCTTGACAATGCTGAATGAGTGCATATTAGGATCCCAGGATTACAGCCTAGGAACTCACTCGAGGGGAAGGTGCGCGGTGCAATGGAGAGAGCATGGGTTTTCCAGGAGAATCTATATGGGCTCAGATTCTGGCTGCTTCACTGCCCTCACCTGTGAAATAGGAATAATACATTTCAGAGAGCTATTGAGAGGATCCGATTAGATATACAGTGAGGCACCAGTTCTCTGCTTCAGCACAAAATCAGCCCTTACCAGACAAGGGTAGCTAGAGATGGCAATTCCTTGCCTGAAGCTGCATAGCTATATTCAAATCCAGGTCAGTTTGGCCTCAGAGTCTGGGCTGTCCCCATCATCCCACTTGTTGACTGGACAAACAACTTGCTGAGGGATAGACAGCGTCAGAACAGTTTCCAAGAGAGCTTCAGTCATTTACGTGTGGTCCACTTTCGTTCTTTCTTGCTCACTTCTAAGTTTTGCTTTAATTAAATACTCTTTACACCAGTACTTAAGCATAAAGGAGATGGCACCAAGTCCCGTACTGCCACTGTTCCTTCCTTGGCCTAAGAATCGGATATTGTCACGGGCTGGAGTGGACCCTGGTTGGATGGGGTTTGCAGGGCTTGCTATGTTTAATGGTCTCCCGACTTTGACTCAGCTGCAAGGGGTTCCATTTTTCCTGCGTGGGCATCAGGACATCACCTTAACCAGGCGGATACAGCACCAGTCTCCCTGTCAATGATCTGTCGTTCTCCCTTCCTTCCCTTCCCAGCTCTAAGGCTGTGGCACCAGAAATCAGGATCTCATCACTTATTCGTTTATTTTCCTCCTAATTCACATTCAGAAGAAATGTCTTCACTGGACAAACTGCTGTATCTTGCTCAGGAAAACAAGTTTAATTTGCAAAAATGTTTTTTCCCCTGCTAGGTCTTGCTAGTTATCGTTACCCCAGGCTATATTTAAGCTATGACATTTTCTCTGAATCTTAAATATTGCTTCTTTCAAAACAAATTTTTCTGCGAAAAAATTTCCAATATAAAGACTCATATTATTTTCCTTTGCTTTCCTCCCAGCCCCAAAGGTAGATAACTGCAAACAGAACTTTATGAGCTATCCTGTAGACAGACATCCAAGAGGAAATCCAATAGGCAGTTGACAATGCAGGAAACATGGGCTTGGGCAGCTGTGGGTAAAGTTTTTTGCACTGATGCTGTCTTGGTTGGAGTTCCTCTGCTGACCCTGAGCAAAGGCTTTGAGTGCCAGTAGCTTACTTGGGAGGCAATCCCAGAAACATTGGCAAGGGAGAGAAGAAGTGAGAGACAGGGAAGGGAAAGTGACCCATAGCAACCCTAGTTTTCGGCTATCAGCAATTCAGCTTAGTCCCAATAAGAAACTCTTGCCTTTGAGTTCCACAGCTTCATCCAAGGACCTCCTCCTCTCTCACAAAGTATCTGTGACCTGCCCTTTTTCTTTTCTTTTCTTTTTTTTTGCAGTTTTTGGCTGGGGCTGGGTTTGAACCTGCCACCTCTTCTACAATGAAGATTCATTATTTTTATATGAAAAATAATTACTGTTATTTAAAAATTAGTCTATAATGGCATTTTAATGGGTATTAAAATAATTTACATATGTTGGTAAAAGAAAGTGAAAACAAATTTTGGGAGCAGACCTCATGAAGACTGGGAATCCACTGGGCTGAGCATCCCAGCTTCTCCCTAATAACCTCCCATGGAATGACCAAGTACAACTTTACTTTAAAAAAAATTATCATTATTTTAGAGATAGAGTCTTGCTCTGTTGCCGAGACTGGAGTGCTATGGCACGATCATAACTCATTGTAACCTTGAATTCCAGGGCTCACTCCAGTCATCCTGTGCCTCAACCTCCCCAGTAGCTGGAACTACAAGCACCATCACCATGCCTTGCCAATTTAAAATTTTTTTACAGAGATGGGGATCTTACTACATTGCCCAGGCAGGTCTCAAACTCCTGGGCTCCAGTGATATTCCTGCCTTGGTCTCTAAAAATGCTGGGATTACAGGCATGTGCTGTGGTGCCTGGCCCCAACACAACTTTGTAAACTCCTCTAGGACCAACACCATGTGCAGCCCGTGCGTCTCTGGCCCCGTGTTGGAAACTGCTTCCATGTTCCATGAGATAGACCAAGGATGGCCCTGAAGACCTTATCTCCATTTCTGGAGTGGGCATTTTCTCAGTCATAATTTTTTTCCTATAAAATATTCTTAAACATTTGATGCCTGCAGTTACTCTGATATTTTAGAATCTAGTATAAGACTGTATCAGAATTAGTACTGATTATATTTTTAACTATCGTAAGTTTAATATATCGCCATTCTTCTGCATTGCTACAATCTACCTGCATGATTTGGGTAGCCAAGATGGACTGCTTCTTGTACTTTGAAGAAAGTTTGCCCCCCCTCCAAGGAACCAAAAAGGCTTGAAATTTTAGGTAATAAAAAAACCCTACAAAATATATTATTCTATATTATCTAATAATATAAATGCATTAAGCTAATATATCACCATAACACAGTGGTTCTCAAAAAGAATTGGGACTACAGCAGCCTGGTTCTCTATGTCTTTCACAGGTTCCATGGGTGAATCTGAAACACACTAGCTTGAGATCTATGGGTGAATGTTCTTTAATTAGACTATGGCTGTAATTAGAACCACTTGGGCAGCTTTTAAAATTCTCAATGGAAAGACCATACTTCAGTCCACTAAACTCAGAAATGGTGTATGGGGAGACTTGTTCATCGGTAGTTTTTAAAGTTCCCAAGGTGATTTCAATGTGCAGCCACACTTGAAAACCAGTGTTCCAATGGGAACCACCTGATAACCAGGGGCTGCCTGCCCTAGCCTGAGAAATGATTCCAGCAACAGCCAAGAGTGTGAATTACTCTGTGTTCTCTGTCTCCATCTGCTGGCCATTCTCCTGCATTGCTACAATCTATCTGCACGGTTTGGATATCCAAGACGGACTGCTTCTCGTACTTTGAAGAAAGTTTGCCCCTCCAAAGGAACCAAAAAGGCTCTAAATTTTAAGTAATAAAAAAACCTTACAAAATATACTATTATATATTATCTAATAATATAATACATTAAGCTAATGCATTCAAGATATTCTGCAGTACTTGTTAAACAAAATTAAAAAACAATAAATGTTAGTTGTTATGGTTAGAATTAAGCATAAGTTAGACCTCACCTTTTGAGTACTAGTAATTCATTTTGAATGAGTGGTTTTCATTCATTCAAAAACACATTTAGTTCTACTCTACCTGATACACTGTTGGCTTGGCAATGGGGACCCAATGTGAACATAGTCTGCACAGTGAGAAAGAGATTAAGAAATTATGTGTCTGTGTGTGTGAGAGAGAGATTATTATAAAGTAAAAAAGACTTGTAGGGAAGGGAAAGTATACTGATCTGAGTTTTATAACCACCACTGGAATGAAGATTTCAGACAATTCCATCACCACCCTCACAACCTCTCTCATGTTTCCTCTTGTTTTCTGAGGTTGTACCCATCCCTCAGCCCAATCCCTGGCAATCTCGGATTTGTTTTCTGCTCCCACAGTTTTGCCTTTTTCATAACATGATGTAAATGAAATTATACAGTATGCAACTTTTGGGAAATGACTTCTTTCACTCGGCAAAATTTCCTTCCATCTTTGTTTTAGGTTTATTTTACTTTTTTTTTTTTTTTAAGTTTACTAAAGCTGAAGTTTAGATTTTTCGTTTGAGACTTCCTTCTCTTTTAAAATAAGCGCCAAATGCTATAAATTTCCATCTAAGCCCTGCTTTAGCTACACATATACATTCTGATTTATTGTATTTTTTTGGGGGGGGTTTTAAATATTTTCTAATTTTCTCATTTCCTTTTGACCCATAGGTTGCCTAGAAGTATGTTAATTAGTGTCCATGTATTTAGAGATTTCCCAGTTATTGTCTGCTTTAATTCTATCATGGCCAGAGATCAGACTTCGTAGGATTTTGGTTCTTTTGTATTTGTTGAGATTTATTTTACGATCTTACTTGTTCTGTGGATTGCTGGGAGAAGAGTGTTGATGGCTCCAGGCTAACCCTTACAGGTAATTGTTGATCTGTTATTTTTCTTTTAGGTTCTATCAGCTTTTGCTTCATGTGTTTTGAGGCTCTATTTTTAGGTATATAGACACTTTGGATTGTTGTGTCTTCTTTGCCAATTGACCCTATTATTATGTAATGGCCTTCCTTATCCATGGTAAATGCCCTCTCTCTGAACTCTCCTCCGCATGATATTAATATAGCAACTCCAGCTTTCTTTTGATTAGCAATTATATAAAATATCTTTCTTTTCTGTCCTTTTATTTTTAACCAATATGGTTTACCTAAAGTGGGTTTCTTACAAACAGCATATAATTGAATTCTGGATTTTTTGGTGTGTTTTATATTTAGCAGTATCTGTCTTTTAATTAGCAGCTGTAGATCTTTTAAATTTAATGTGTTTGCTTTCTATTTAATGTTTATTTATACCCTGTGGTTTTTATTCCTGTTTTGTTTTTCCTGCCTTCTTTTAGATTATTTGAATTTTTTTTGTATTCCAGTTTAATTTACATATTGAGTTTTTACTGTTTCTTTTTGTGGTTGTTTTGGGGATTACAAAATACTTGCCTAACTTTTCATGGTATATTTAGGATTAATCTTTTATCACTTCAGGTGAAAAGGAGAAACCTGACTACCAATATAAATCCCTTTACCCTCATTCTTTGTCACTTTCATATCTATGATATCTACAGTCATCGAAAATTTCATTGGACAATATTTTGTTTTGCTTTTCCTGATTATACATATTATAAAGAACTTGAGATGAGGAAAACAGCCTGTTTTTGCCCAAATGTTTTCCATTCCTGTTCTTCATTTCTGAAGTTTATCATTTCCCTTCTGTTTAAAGACATTATTTAGCACTTCTTTCTTGTCCACTGATTTCTGGCTTCCGTGGTCTCTGATGATTCATTCAAATCATTGCTCCCTTTCATGCAATGTACTATTTTTCTCTGACTGCTTTTTCTTTGGGACAGTTTGGCTCTGTCACCCAGGCTGGAGCACAGTAGCCTCAGTCTAGTCCACAACAACCTCAAACTCTTGGGTTCAAGTGCTCCTTCTGCCTCGGGCTCCTGAGTAGCTGGGACTACAGGACAAGCATCACTATGCCTGGCTAATTTTTCTTTTATTAAGTAGAGACAGAGTCTTGCTTTTGCTTAGGCTGGTCTCAAACTCCTAAGCTCAAGGGATCCTCCTGCCTCAGCCTCCCAGAGTGCTAGGATTATAGGTGTAAGACACATGCTGGGTCTCTCTGACTGCTTTTAATGAAGACTTTTCTTTGTCTTTAGTTTATAGAAAGCTGATTATAATTTGTGTGGGCATGGGTTTCTTTGAGTTTGTCCTACTGGGATTTGCTGACATCCTTGAAATCTGTAAGTCTGTCTCTTGCCAAATTTGGGAACTTTTCAAAAGCCATTATTTCTTCAAATATTTTTTTCTGTGCCACATGCTCTCTCCTCTCCATATGGAATTCCAGTCACAAAGATGTTAGACATTTTCCTAACATCCTAAAAATTTGTGAGGCTTTTTTCCCCCCTGGTATTTGTTCTTGCTGTTGTTCATATTGGACAACTTCCATTGCTTTATATTCAGGGGCACTGACTCTTCTCTATGTCATTGTCATCCTGCTCTTGAGACTATTCAACAATTTTTTTAAACATTTCATCTTTTTTTTCTATTCTAAAATTTCCACTTGGTTCCTTTGTTTCTATCTTCTATCTCTGTTGACATTCTCTTGTGTTTTACCATTGTCTTCTTGGGATATTGTTATAATCTTAATACACGACTTAATGTTTTTGTCTCAGTATCTGTGCCATCTCAGAATTGGTGTCTCTCTGTGTCTTTTCCGTATGCGTTGTTGAGGTTTTCTCTGTCTTCCACATGTTCAGTAATTATGGACTGTATGCTGATGTTGGAATACTGTGTTATGGGACCTGGAGCCACGCTGGAACGTTAGGAAGAATGTTGATGTTTTTGCTTTAGCAGGTAACTGTCCTGGTTAGATTCAGTCCAGGAGTTCCTTCCTGCCTTCTGCAGGCTGTGGGTCCAATGTCAGGTACATTTTCCAGATTTTCCAGATCAGTTTTTTTACATGGGCCATTTAGTCTAGGACTAGGTAAGGGTCTGTCCCACAGTTCAGCCCTCAAAGCATTGGGTGTGCTGATTAGGGTGAGATCCATACATCCAGAGCTCGGGTGTGAGCCCAGGAGTCCACATACAACTCCCTGCGGTTGCTTCCTTGGGTTCCCTCCTCTCTGAAATCTTGACTCTGTACAGGCTCCAGGGTCCCATCTTCTGATCCTCCAGCTAGAAAGCTAGGGTTTTGCTTTTCCTCCTCTGCCATACGGTTTTGGTGACTGTGTCTGCCTCCAGGGCCAAGTGTGGAAGGTCAAAGCAATGAACATTGATGCTGGCACCACACTTCTGTGATCAGAGGTGAGAGTTCTCTTCCCTGAAGTAGGCACTTGCTTGGTGGCCACTGCAGTGGAATTTCCCTAACTCTCTGATGTGTAAGGGTGCTCTGTTCTGCTCCTGAAGCCAGAAACCCAGGGATTGGACCTCTTTCTATCTGTACCTGGTGTGCAAATCCAGGTTTTGGATAGCTTTGAGTCCAGGCCAGGAGATGCTGGAGGGATAAACAGGCAAACTTACTGCCAGTTTGATGGCACTTTGAGTTCTGTTTTCCTTCTTGAATCTTCTTGCTGCTACCTTCAGAGCTGGCTGCTCCATGCACTTGATCCAGGATTTATAGTTGCATTCCAAGGCAGAGACAGGATGGAGCACGACTGGAATGAGAACGAGAGATGGATTTTTATTTAACAAACAGAAGCATGGATTTTAGAAGGCTGAAAAATATACCTTAAAGCACACTAATTTAGGGAGAAATTACTTTTTTCCCCTACAGTGTGGTAGTTTTAAGCCTGGTTCCTTGAATTTTTATATTCATTTTTTCAGGATGAACTTTAGAATCATTGTCCTTTAAAAAAAATCTAATTTTGATTTTGATGGTAATTTAAATTTATAGATATGGGCGAATGTAGTGTTTTTATAATATTGGATCCTTCAATCTAAGAACATGACACATCTACTCTTTTTTTATGTCTTCTTTTATGATCTTTGAGAAAAAAAATATATTTTACCACAAAATCCTTGCATGCTTTGGTTAAATTTATTCCCAGGTATTTTATTATTTCTGTTACTATAGTGAATGTGATTTTTTTAAACATAAAAAATTGGATTGGTTATTGCTGACATATAGAAGAGTTACTGATTTTGGCATATTTACTTTGTAATCAGCTACCTCACAGAACTTTTATTGGTTCTATTATTTTCTGAGTTTTTTTTTGGTTTTCTGCAGATAATGATTTGTGTATTCAGTCTTTCAGACTCATTTTCTGCAAATAATAATTTGGAAACTCTTTGAAAAAAACTTAGAAAAATTTTATTTTTGCTCTATCTAATCACACTGCCATTAATTTTGGGGTGTTATCGGGTAATATTGGAAGTATCAAGCTTGCTTGTCTTGATTCTGACTTTTTAAGGGATGTCACTATTTAGATATATTTTATTATGCTAATGTAGTATTTAAAAAAAATTTTTTTTTTGTAGACAGTGTCTAACTATATTGCCCTTGGTAGAGTGCTGTGGCATCACAGCTCACAGCAACCTCCAGTTACTGGGCTTAGGTGATTCTCTTGCCTCAGCCTCCCCAGTAGCTGGGACTACAGGCGCCTGCCACAAAGCCCGGGTATTTTTTGTTGCAGTTTGGCTGGGGCCGGGTTTGAACCCACCACCCTTGGTATATGGAGTCGGCGCCCTACTCACTGAGCCACAGGTGCCGCCCAGTATTTAAAATTTTTTAAAAATAATTTTGATAAGAAAAAGACAATGCATTTTATATCTCTTCCAGCATCCATAAAAATGACCATTTGCTTTTTCTTATTTGACCTATTAACATGATGACATTTTATGATAGTAAATCCTGGCTGGCCACAGAGGAGATAGCCATCATTCTCAGGAGCTTTTTCATGAATTATGCCTGAGAGAGGTTGTACCACCACATCCCCCCTCCCCATCAGTCCAGTGAGTCACTGTTACTGACCGTAGTGCTGCAGTCCTCAGGTGTGTTGGACAGAAATGGCAAATGAATGAATGCTCATTATCTGAGACTTTGGCCCCATCCCTGATATAGTGCCTTTATGCATTGGAGATGAGGATCTCTTTGGCAGAGCAGACAGACACGATTCCCTAGGATCCCACTCCAATGAGAAGAGACATTCCATGCCCCAGAAAGACACCCAAGATGAGGAACAAGAGGCACTGTCCTGAACAACTCTCTGAGACACTGTTATCACCATTTCACAGGTAAGTGGTCAAGTGCCTTGTCCAAGGATTTCAAGTGGCAGAGTTGTCCTTTAAAACCCAGGTGAAATGGCAGGGCTTGTGTGAGCTGGATTGGTCACCAGGCAGAACTTTCCTACTCTTCTGTTCACTGTGTATGGTCTATCCCACTCCCGGTCTCACCTCTCCCGTGAGGGAACTGGGGGAGCAAGACAGAGGGCTGCTTCCGGCAGGCCACAGAGGACCTGCAGGAGCGCCCTCCCACGGTTCCCAGGGATCCCAGCTGACACCTCACCAGGAGAAGGCAGAGGAATCCTGCTGTTGAATTGGCATGATAAAGGCTCTTGATGTGTTGACAGTATTTCTGCCTACTATCCTGAAAAGTCAAGGAAATATGTGACATTTATTGAGTACCAGAAACTATTTTATTAACTTTCCATCTTAACTATTTGTTATAATACACCCTTATGAAGTAGGCACTATATCCCCATTTTACAGATGAAAGACTAAGGCACAAGAAAGTCTAATTTTCACTGATGGAAAGGTGCAGAGACAGGATTTAAGCCCAAGCTCTGAATCACTGCACTGTTATCAGTAAAGCAAAGGCTGAGTGAACTAGAGAAACTATAATTTATACTTACCGTATATACTTCAGTATATACGGTACCTTTTAGGTTGCAAAATCAGTGAGGTTATGCTCCCCATTTGTATCCAAACCCAAGTATCAAAATCAAGGAAGACTTTGCCCTGGTGTTTTACATTTCTAATACTGTACACCTACCTGCTTTACCACTAATGAATACCACAGAAGTGGGTGTTTTTCTTGAGTTCTAGAAGGGGAATAAGAATTAATAGGTTTATTTTCATGATCATAGGAAAGGTTCAAAGAGGAAGAAGAGAGTTGTAGCACAATGCTATCTGTCTAACAGAGCCTCTAGACATCTATGCCTGGATGAAGCTTTTCTCCAAACTTATATATCAAAAGCAAGCTGAGAATTTGGCATTCTGAATCAGCCAGGCTACCTGCTGGTTCTGCATCAGAGTAAGTTCTTTGTGTTCTTTGTGTGGCTTTTCACCAGGGCATCTTTAAGGAGGCAGCAGCCCAGGGTAGCTGAGAGGAGCTCCTACCCTCGAGTACCCCAACTATTGAAACACTCCAACTCCTGGAATCTTAACAGGTGCTTATCTGTAGTTCTTTTTCTGCACACATTAACATCCATTATCAGACCTACAGACCTTTATAGAAGGTAAAGTTTTTTTTTTTTTAAATGAGATTTTACTCAAGATAAGAAAGGATAAGAGTAGATCATCAAGGGAAACCATTAGGGACCATTTTACAAATATTTCATCAAGAAACTCACCAGAGAAAACCCAAAGAACCAGAGTAACAAACTACATATGCCACATTGCTACTGCTTTGAAAACGACAAGAAGCTGCTACTGAGAATGTATTCAAGAGAAGGGAGTTCCAAGATTCATCAAAGGGCCAGGACAGGTTTGATGTAGTCCGCGAGGCCCTCTGTGACAATTCATGTTCAGAATCATCTCCAAGGAAAAGCAAGTTCAGATAATGTTCAATATGGGTGTTTGGCACTGCGTTTAGTCTTCTTTGGTACTCTATCGTAGAAAATTGAGCCTTTAGTTAACCTGGGTACTGTTCCCCAATCATTCCTCCAGGGTAGTTTCTGAGCAACCAACAATTTACTAGAGGAGGGAAAACAAGAGCCTACAGGGAGAAAAACTGAAGACAGATGCCCTTAAATGTGTATTTTAGGCTAAATATCAATAATAAGTTATCACCAAAACCCACTCTCTATATCTTATTTATCCTACATCAAATATAGGTATGAAGAATTTTAATTGGTTCTTGTATGTAGTATATGCCTAATTTCTTAATTCTTTTTTCTTTAGACAGTCTTACTGTCACCCTGGGTAGACTGCCATGGCATCTACATGTGTGTACCATGAACCACAAGGCCTGGCTAGTTCTTTTTTTTTCTTTTTTTTTTTTTTAGTACAGGCCGGTCCCACTCTTGCTCAGGCTGGTCTTGAACTCCTGAGCTCAAACAATCCACCCACTTCTGCCTCCCAGAGGGCTAGGATTACAGCGAAAGCCACTGCGCCCGGCCCTCCTAAATCAATTCTAATAAATTGATGGTGGTTGGGAGAAATGCAAAATTTAAATATTCAGTAGAAATTACTTTCACAATGACTTGAGAACTATGAAAAGTAACTTAGAAACCCTTCTTTGTAACCAGCTAAATTCCATAATCCTTTTTTGAAGGTGCAAATTGGAAGGTAACAAAACAGCCATAAATTTAGCATATGGGCTCACACTCTACTGAAGGATATTAGGAAATTTAGGCCTGAGTTGATGTATTGCCTAGGCTAGAGGCCCCTGTTTGCTGGGAGTTAAAGCTGGTTACCAGATGGTAGGGAGGTGTGGAAAGGCCTCCAGAGCTGGCACTCAGGGAGCTCAGAGCAGCAGCTACTTAGCAACTATGAGGACCTGTGTCAGTACTTTAGCAACTGTGCAGCTGTACCAGTGCAAACTGGATGACCATTGGCTCAGCTTGCAGATTTCTATAAATACAACTTGATAAGGACAGGAGATTATGGACACACTATTTTTTCATTTATTATAAAAGAAAAACAATTCCTGGAAACCCAATATACAACACTCTCTTTCCTAAATCCTTCTACCTTTCCCCCCGAGATTAAGAGTCTCTTCACAATCCCCCAGTCTGTCTTGTTCACACTGCAACCCAACTCCTTTGCTCCTGGTTGCATAGTTCAGAGGTTATAATAACGCTGACGATGGCCAGTACAGTGGGACCAGCCTGTCGAGAAAATTTAAATAGCTGATAATTCATTTTAAATAAATAGTGAATGTATTGTTTTTGTCCCTATAATTAAAAACCTCGTATCTCATGCTAAAGTTTGGGTTTTCCTATTACCGTAACGTCTGGAAAGTATAATGGAATCTTCACCGATTTTTTAACTCTAGGAGTGCCACTTGTGATTCAGAAGAGTCAAAATAAATGGTCAGGGTCTCCTCTAAAAAGCCCACGATGGCCCTTTTGGATGTGTCTCCAGCCAGGGCCTGGACACTGCTTATGTGTTTCAGGGCTGCTTTGACCATGCGGTCTCTTTCCTGTGGGCTATGGGGTCCTCTGGTGTCATCTCCCTCTGTTCCTGATTTTAAAAACTGTAGGATATAGGACTGGACCATATTTCTATTCAATTCAAGTCTTCCTCTGATACTAGGCAGATCTGAGGCACTGGCCAAACTCAAAAGGTGAATCAGTGCCTGGCAGATCTGGGTCCGTAGGCTGGCACAGTACTTGAATTCCAGAAAGTCTGTGGTATCTTCACTCTTCTGTAAGGCAGTGACCAATGCGTTCCAGATCCGAGCATACTGGTCAACAGACCCATATTGCTCTCTCTTGCCTGGGATGGAAAGGGCAGCTGCGGACCTGATGCGCACCTTGAAGTTCTTGCATGACGTAACAACTGATGTCAGGGCATTATAGGCCTGGGAGGTCCATGGGGAAGTTCCTAGAAAGAAAGCCACAGTTACAGGTATTAAAACAAAGGTGTGGAATTAACTGGGGTGTAAGGAAGAAGGGTAGAAAGAAGCACATACACTGGTGCTGAAGACCAGTGTGTTCATTTCATTTTCACAATAATTCTGTAAGATCAGGGACTAGGTATGGGATCCCAGGTATGCAACGCCCAACCTGCCTTCTTTCCCTGGACCAGTCAGCCACATGCTTAGGGCCTCTGCTATTGACATAGGACCTTTGGCACGTCTTTCTCTGGGAGGATTCTGTCCTGTGGGGTAAGGTTTGGTGGTAGTAGCATGAACTGGAATTGCAGCTCCATCTGTCCTTGCAGTTGGGCATCTCTGAGCAGTGTACCACCTGCATGGCTGCATGTGATAGCTCTGTGCATGCCAGCACAGAATTTCCTCACTCAGGGCCTCTGGATAGACACTGCTCTGGCCGTATCAAGTCATGCATTTTATTGCAAAGAAAAAGAAAACTTCTAATTTCAAGAATAGAATGCCCAGATTCCCTGTCTTTTCTCTACTTTCATAGGCCCAAGGAAATCAGCTTCCTTTCCTCACCAGAGCTTTTGGTGTGTCCTTATTCTTCAAGATGTAGCTTCTCTAACTCTCCCAGCCCCTCCCAGCTTCTTTGTTGCCTCTGAAGACAGGTGAGCAGGTCCTTTCCATTTGGTGGATGCTAGTGCCATGTATATTGCGCCACTGTCACACTCTGCCCCCATCACTATTCTTTGTCACTTCCCTGGCTCCCTTTTCTTTTGTGGCTTCTGACAGCTCTGCCTCTCAATTCTTTTTAGTTCTCAAACTTCCTGCCTCTCTGGAGCTCCCTTTTTCCTCTAGGTCATGCAGTTCCCTCTCTTTAGATCAGCTTCTCTCTCGCCAGTAGGCTGAGGGCAAGCATCAGACAGTAGGCAGGTAGGAACCAACCACCGAGGAGTCCTGGTTTCAAGGGTTCTTGGCTCTTCACAGGGCAGATGCCAATATTAATGAGCTTCAACTCCAAAGGTCACTCTGAGGTTATTCTTCAGTGGAAAAATCCACCAGCCTACTTCTCCACCAGCTTGCAGCTGACTGGTCTGCCTGGATATTTTGGGCAGTAAACAGGGGCTGAGCCAGATCCCTCTACCTTGCTGCGTGCTCTAAGGCTCTACATTTTTCACCTCCCCAGGAACACACCCTTAGGTTTAAATCTTGTCAGAAAGACAGATGTGTAAAGCAAAAGCTGGCATTCAGAGGGAATGGGATTTGGAGGCTATGATATGATCCACAGGTCTAAGCAGTTACTAGACTTGAATGACAAATCTAGGTGTGTGGCATGCCATTAATTAGAGAGATGCCCTTCTTATATTGATCATTTCTTTATCAAAAGCTCATGGAATTTCCAATTTGTCCCATTTTTTCCATTCCAATTTTTCTAATTTTTCTTGACTGTTAAAACAATATATGCTTATTGTAGAATATTCAGATCAGTGGTTCTCAACCTTCCTAATGCCTCCTAATACTGTGACCCTTTAATACAGTTTCTCATGTTGCAGTGACCCCCAACCATGAAATTATTTTCATTGCTACTTCATAACTGTAATTTTGCTACTGTTATGAATCGTAATGTAAATATCTGATATACAGGATGTATTTTCATTGTTACAAAGGGGTCGTGACCACAGGTCGAGAACCACTGATTTAGATAAAGAAAGCAGAAAAAATCCTACTCCTCATTTCATCCAGAGGCAACCACTGTTAGTAATTAGGCCAGTTTCCTTTCAGCTTTTTTTTACCCATCCATTGAGATCATACTGTAGTGTCCTGCTTTAGCTTGCTTAACATCAGAAGTATTTTCCAAGATTATTAAAGACTCTTTCTAAATAAAATGTCATTATGTAATGAGATGTTTCGAGAAATATCTCATTATTTTGTACATAAAATGATTAATTTTTACCATTTCCCTAAACTTGGGTTTTCAGTATGTTCCCATATTTTTCTAATATTGTGATAGGTAAAATTGTGACAAACATCTTTCTTTTTCTTTCTTTCTTTTTTTTTTTTTTGAGACAAAGTCTTACTGTGTCCCCCCTGGTAGAATGCGGTGGTGTCACAGCTCACAGCAACCTCAAACTCTTGGGCTAAAGTGATTCTCTTGCCTTAGCCTCCGAAGTAGCTGGGACCATAGGTGCCTGGCACAATACCCGGCTATTTTTAGAGATGAGGTCTCGCTCTGGCTCAGGCTGGTCTTGAACCTATGAACTCAGGCAATCCACCCACCTTGGCCTCACTGAGTTATTGGGAGATTACAAGGATTACAGGTATGAGCCACTGTGCTGGGCCTTGACAAACATCTTTAATAAAAACAATGTAGATTGGTATGTACTGTCCAAAGAGGTTCTCCATCAGAAAGAAAAGGGAAACCTTACCTAAAGGAATGGCAGGATTTTTAAATACATTTCCCATTGCATAACAAGCATTCCATCGGACTTTCATTGCAGCCTCAGTAAGAACAGTAGAAATTAGGGCCTGGATAGACTCTTCAATGATTTCAGCGAATCTGGGTTTTTCTATATGAGAGGGTTGCAGAAAGTGAAGCAAATTTCCAAGGGCCCGGACTGCATTGCTTTTTATCTAGAATAAAATGTAAAAGCCTTAGAAATCTCTTTTGCCAAAGAGGTGCTTCAAAAAATATGAGTTCTGTTATAAAACCCCAGGAGGTTCTAGACTTCTTGAAGCAAGTCCTTGGAACTCTGCAAGATCTTGTCTGGTTATTCTTCTGAGCCATCGGAAAGGTAAAGCTCTACAAAGCTTCTCTCCCTGATTTTTCTTTAGTGCTAGTCTAGACCTCAGAGAAGTTCATTTTCCTTGTTTTACAGAGATGATTATAAGGCCCCAGGGATAATAGGACAAGACTGGTTTGTAGCAAGAATAGGAAGAGAAGCTAGGTTCCAAAATTCTAGTTCAATAGTTTTCAGCTAGACCAGAGTGCAGCATACTAGAATCATCTGGGAAGTTTTTTGGTTTTTTTTTCCTTTAAAACCAATTCCCAGGCCCTAAGTCTAAAATTTCTTATTAAATTAATCCAAGGCAGGGCTTCCCAGGTGACTACCAGGTTTTAGAACCACTATACTAAGTTAAGCACTCGGTGTGGATCCAGTATTGAGCTAGGTGCTTTAACCTAAGGCATCTCACTATTCTATGAAGTATATGTAACAACTTCCATGATAAAGGTGAGGGAACTGGCCTGCAGAGAAGTTAAATAATACACCAAGTCACCCAGCTACTAAAGGGCAAAACAGGGCTTAAATCTATGTTTGCCTGAACTAAAGCCCAGGCCTATGTTTTTTAAATTTGTAAGTGTAACAGGAAATATTCAAAGCAAGGGGGTTACTTATCTTCCTGATTTATCAATTCTACTTAAAGATATATACATATATATATTTTTTTGAGAAGCAGGTTAGTATTAAAACAAAGCTGAATATATCATGTAGTATTATAATGGGCACTGATTTTTTTCATGAGCTATGAGACAGTACAGAAACTGCACAAGTGTGGAGTAGGCCTTGTTATACCCTGAGCATGCCTTCAATATCCTATCAATAGGGGTACGTCCGGTAAGATAGTTTAAAGAACATCACACCACACTAAGTTACCAGATATGCTGCAACTACAACCCAGGGAGTATCTAAATGAGAAGCAGGAAGTTTTGTTGGGAGTCTACCTTGTCTTTATCCTTGGATGCCTCTATAGCTGATCGCAACATTTTCAAGAGCAGGAGACCAGAGAACTCTTCCTGGAAACTTGGGTCTAGTGTTTCCCTGTTTCAGCAAAAGCAAGTAAAAACATGTTAAAAGGTATAACACATTTAAAAATGTATATAACATATAAAAATATGTTAACTTAGTTATAACTATACAAACTCTAGGAAAGCAGTTTAACAAATCTGTTCAAAGTCATTCAAAATAACTTAGAGTATACATGTTTTGATCCAATAGTCCCACAGACCCACATCCAGGAATATATCCAAAATGGAATATGTAATCTCAAAAGGCAGATTTCATGCATGAAAGTATTTACTGAATATAAAAGCCTAAAAGCTAAAACAAATGTTCAGTAATAGAGAAATGGTTAAATAGTCACCACACAGGGATGACTCTGTAATAATAAATAAGGATTTATAAAAACACAGTAATAGAAGAGAATGCTTATAAATTTTATTTGTATGTGTTATTTATATGAAGACACTTGTTCACGAATAGTAAGTTTTCTCTGGTGTCAGATTAGGAAAAGGCTTTATCTTGAATACCTCTTTGTACTGTTTTGATTTTTTTGTAACCTATGAATATATAACAACAAAAAAAAAGACTATATTTAACAAGTAGGGTAATCATTACTAAGGTTATGTTTTTATCTTTTCTATAATATGGCTACAGTACTTATAATAGCAAAAGTATTTTTAATATATATGTGTATTAATGTATTCTTATATTAATAAAAACTTATTAATTTTGTTAACTTAAAGGGTAATATAAACCAAACCAAAGCAAGGAAATTACTAACAATTCTTTTTTTTTTGCAGTTTTTGGCTGGGGCTGAGTTTGAACTCGCCACCTCTGGCATACGGGGCTGGCTCCCTACTCCTTTGAGCCACAGGCGCTGCCCACAAACAATTCTTTTATAGTAGGGATCAAAGATATCCTCTTGAGACATCAGCCTCAGAAGTCACCCAGGGAAAACAAGAGGAGTCACCTACATGTTGGCAATCAGAGTGTCTGTCAGGTTGCCCAGGGACCAGGCTGCTTTCGCTCGAACATTCAGGGACTTGTCTTGAAGTGACATCAATATTGCATTTGCTGTGTCTGCAACAAATATGACATCCTATAAGATAAAACAAAACATTGCCATTACCTTAGGAATTCATACTGCTATCTTGCAAATTTTTAATTTATTTTCAAATAAAGTTGTAAGCTTTTACAGAAAATTTCTATTTGGAAATAAAAATTCATTTACTCAATTTACTGTTCATGTATTTTACAATTTGGACATTCAACAGAAACTCAGGGGAAGCTCTCCTATGATTTTGATATTTGCCATGGATACCTAATGAGCCTAAAGAGTTTTGCTCTTGTAAACACTGTATTAATATAACCCGGCCAATGAAGTTACTGATGAAGTCTATGCATGAGTTGATTTCCACCTGGGGAAACAATGTTCTGACAATGAAATGCATTTCCCAAACATCCTACTCACTACACACCTCAAAGTAAAATACATGTCACAAGGAAGTGTGAAAGAGAACTTATTTACCATCACATGGCAATGTCCCATATTTCATTTTTGTTCAATCATTCATTAATTTCAGCATCTACTTACTGGGCACCTAGATGCCCGGGCAGTTTGACAAATAATTAAAAATAAAGCCAGATTACAAAGCAATTACTGTCCAGTGTGAGGAACTCTATATCCACAAAACATGCTGCCCTGGGTAATAAGAGAGGCACGGAAGAGCTAAACAGGCTCACTCTGACCTGTCTGAGGCAGGGGAACAGCACATAGACTCCAAGGGCCCGCGAGGTTGCAGCTTTCACTGAGCAGTTCTTGCTGTCGTTCAGCCCGAGTAGCATTGTGATGCACAGGATCTGCCTGTCATTCTGTGACGAGAAGGTTGACAAAGGAAAAGTGAGAATCAAGTAACTTGTGGTCAAAAGCTTGCACAAGTGACTGTGAAATATCCATGCTTGAGTTGAACACCCCTGTGACCTTGAGGCTACCCTGGTAAAGAGCAGGTTCAATTCAGATTCAGTTATTACCTGAGCACCCACTTTGTACAAAGCAAATACAGTATCTCATCAATCTAACCTTTACAACTATGAGAATTAGGTCATTTTTATTCTTCTACTTCATTAAGGCTGCCTTTTTTATTATAGAAGCTAATCTATACAAATAACAAGAACAGATAAAAATGCCACTGAGGACTAAAGAAAAAGAGCCATTTCATACCACCACGGTCTGCATGTTTACCTTTCCCTAAAATTTATAGGTTGAAATCTTTACCCCCAAGGTGATGGTGTTAGGAAATGGGGCCTTTGGGAGGTGACTAGGTTATGTGAGAAGAGCCCTCTTGAAACCTCTGCTGCTCTCCCCTCTACCACCTACATCCTCACAGAGGGAAACTGTCTTCCTGATACACTAAAGCTCTTTTCCCACTTACTGTTCCCCACCCCTCTTATCTTAAACTCAAGTAAAACAGGCACCTTTTCCTCAGAGATGATGCTGAATACTGGTTCAAAATGAAAAAGAATCAAGTTCAAGCTTGGATGTTTGAGGCATCATTTAAAGATGAGAAAACACCCTCACATTACCGGTAGATTGCTGAAAGCCTCTGGCAAGATGGAAGACAGGGCATCACAAGCGCTCGCCTGGAGGGTCGGGTGCTCTGAATTCTGCAGGGCTCTGGGTAAAGGACCATTCAGCATCATGGTCCAGAACATGACCACCTAGAACAGAGGCATAATGAAAGCTGTAGATCAAGACAGTGGAATCAATTCAAAGCTAAGCCTAGTAGAAATTGCCCTCCTTAAAGCAGCAGCTTTTCACAGTAATGAAAAGTACTTTAGAGAATAACTACAGTAGGTGATCCTTCCATTTTATTGATCAAGAGACTAGAGTCTAATAAAGTCAAGCAGCAATGGTGACATAATGAATAGGAGGAAAATGAAGACGACGGCAACCCAATAGTAGTAGCAGCTAATGTTTTCCAGACAGCAATGCCAGGCCTTGTTGCAAGTATTTCACACTTAGCCACTCATTTTAACCCTCAGCAAAATGAAATGAAGTCTCTGCCACTATCCCCCTTTTTCCACAAGGAAACTGAGGCAGCAGGGGTCAACTAGAATTCAGATCAATTGACAACAGCTAGGTCTCTTTCAACCTGATCCCATGTGGGCACAGGGGTAAGGATCCCAGAGTAACCCAGAGTCCAAAAATCGCAGGACCCAGAGGCAGAGCTGGGAGTGAGTCCTTCAGCTACTGCTTCCCCCGCTGAGGCCTGCATGAGTCACTTAACTACTCTAGACTTTGGCTCCTCTTCAATGAAATACCGTAAAGATATCTACTTGTAGAGTCTGTGTGATAATAAAATGTAACACTGTGTGTAAAATTCCTAGCATAGGACTGGTACATAGTGGACATTCTTCAATTGGGCAGTAGGCTCTGTTTTAAGCACTTTGAAGACTTTTCTCACTTCAAAGCCTGTAAGGTAAGCATCTGAACAGTTTCTTTCCATGCTTTATGAAAACGCTGGAATTTCATATTCATTTGCAAATCTGTCTGTGATTTTGGTATGTCTAGTTTCTGTCCTGTGGACTTAGTTCTGGGTTTTGTGGTGCATTGTATGCACCTGTTCTGTCCTCCCCTGACCTCAGCTCCTGGAAACCCAGTCTGGGCCTTCCCCACCCTAATCTAGAAGAATGTAGACAGAGAACGTGGCTGGCAGCCTCTAAGAAGGACCATAATTATGCTCTCCTACTACTACTTACACCCTTGTGCAGCTCCCTCCACACCAAACCGGATGACCTGTGCAACCAACAGGACATTGTACAAATGATAGCACAAGTGTTCTGAAGCCAGGTCACAGAAACACCACAGCTTCTGTCTCGGTCTCCCCTGGGTCACTTGCTGTGAGAACGGCTGGCTGTCATGTTGAGAGGACACTCAAGCAGCCGGAACTGAGTGAGACCTTTGCCAACAGCCAATTAACTTGCTAGGTATATGGGTAAGCCACCTTGGAAGACTATCCTCCAGCCCCTGTCAAGTCTTCAGGTGACTGCAACCCTGAGCAGCAGAGAACTCAAGCTCATGGAAGAGCCAAACCACCCAGACAGGTCACTCCTAATTCTTGACCCACAGAAACTATGTAAGAGAATAAACGCATTTTGCTTTAAGTTGCTAAGTGTTTAGGGTTAATTTATTATTTATCAATAGATAAGTAATACAGACAGTATGTTTTTTACAGATGAAACAATATGAATACATCACTTGTCTAGCAAACACAGAAATTTGGATTCATACCTAGTTCTGATAGCAAAGCTCAACTCATCTCCCTATAATTGGTTACATAAAAGTTTTAGTGGCTGCCTAAGGAAGGGATTGGGGTAAGAATTTTCTTTTTCTTTTCTTTTTTTTTTTTTTTTTTTGAGACAAAGTCTAAAGCTGTGGCCCTGGGTAAAGTGTCATGGCATCACAGCCCAGAGCAACCTCAAACTCCTGGGCTTAAGCAATTCTCTTGCTCCAGCCTCCCAAGCAGCTGGGACTACAGGCGCCCGCCACAATGCCAGGCTTTTTTTCTTCTTGTTGCAGTTGTCATTGTTGTTTGGCAGGCCTGGGCTGGGTTCGAACCCACCACCCTCGGTGTATGTGGCTGATGCCCTACCGACTAAGCCACAGGCACCACCTGGGGTTAGAATTTTCAATTCACTACAAGGATGATGAAAATTGTGAGGGGAAAAGAATAGGTAGAATGAAGAGGGCAGAGGGAGAAAACATCAACAATGAGTTGATTTTGCTTCTGGCACTAAGTAGGAGCCTTTTTCAATGAGGTCACATGACTTTCATCCAAACAACTGGCAGTGTGGAGGTAACAGAAATAACCTGAGATCACGGGATTTAAGTGAATCATGGGGTGAGGGGGATTTAAGGGGTTAAGGAATTAACATTCACTGAGCACTATGTGCTAGCATCTTTACTTCATTCAACTTTTCAACAGCCTTGTGATTTAAGGATTATCCTCCTTCTTTCCAATGAGGAAACCCTGTTCACAATCACATACCCATTAAGTGATACTCCCTAGATTTGATCCTAAGCCTCCTGATTGAAAATCCTTGGCTCTTTCCACCATTCTAGTTTGCTTGTTAGAAAGGTTGAGTAGGAGCACGGTTTCATTTGGAATTCTTCTGTGCTGGTGAATGAGCCCTTCCTCTTGCAGATGTGGTGTTTGGGTGCTCTTTCTCTTCGTTAGGCCTTGTTTTCCTGCAGCATTTTTGATTCCCTGGCCGGGAAGTGAGATCACCCCCGAGAGAGCATGCGCGTGGTGGTTGCCGCCAATCCTTTGGACACCCATGTGGGGGCCCCTGATCGGCCTGGGTGGCCTGGACCGCTGGGCGCACCAGGGCAGTTTGGCCTCCCTGTGTGGACACCTCGACTAGACTGAGGGGGTCTTCGAGGGGTCGAACACCGCGAGGAGCTGGCATGCAGGAACGGGTACCTACGCAGGGAGACATCTATGGCAAGGTCCCTGTTCCTGCATGCCAGTTCCTCCTGGTGTTTGACTCCTTGAAGGCCCGCCGAAGGGGTCCTTTCTCATCCCAGTCGAGGCGTCCACACAGGGAGGCCAAGCTGCCTCCCTGTGGTGTGCTCAGTGGTTCACGTCACCTGGGCTGATCAGGGGCCCCCATGTGGTGTCCAGAGGATTGGCGCCAACTACCAGGTCCCTGCTTTAAGTCTTCCTACCAGAGAACAATTCAATCTGTATGTGACAGAGAAGACTGGAATTGTCCAGGAGTCTTGACCCAACACTGGAATTCAACTTTACAACCTGTAGCTTATCTTGGTAAAGACATTGACACCATGGCCAAGGGATGGCCACACTGTCTGTGAGTTGAAGCAGCTGTAACCCCAGAGGCAACTAAACTAACTTTGGGAAGAGACCTAATTATTTATACTTCTCATGACCCTACTGGACTTTTAAATTCGAAAGGCAAATCTTTGGCTGTCAGACAAAAAAAAAAAAAGAAAGGCTGAGTAACCAAGCTAGGTTTTATGCAAAAGAAATAAACCATCATTTCTGACATCGGAAGAAATTGCGTCATCTATCCCACTCTATCACTGAGCTTCAAGATAGAACAGAATCCGGAGCACTAAGGAAAGAGAAAGCCATGAACTGGCATTTACTTACCAAGAAGACTGGTACCCTCTGATCAGGTGGTATAGTAGAATCCGGTTTATACTGTTGTATCAAGCCTGTACCTAGTTCTTCAAGAAGCTGCCAAGATAAAAGAAATGATTATCAAAACAGAGTATTAGAGTTATGGAGGCTACAAACTACTTCAGTTTGAAGATCACCTCAAATCAAGGAATGTGATCAGCATCGCCACCTAACAGATTTCCTTTCTTTTCTTAGTAACTCTTACAACAGAGGCAGTCTTTCAAGGAGTAAAACCAATGGTTATACAGTGTTATTAATAATTTATTACCAGATCCAAGAATTGATATTCTTTGGATTTATATGTAAGAGCTGAAAATGAGGACAATCATGGACATGCAGCAGAGGGAAGAATATAAAGTGGGGAAAGAATATAAAGAAGGGAAAAAAATGGCTTTTAATGACAATCACCTTTGTTCCATGAAGCTGAATGGATGGATCTACTTCTCCCATGCACTTGCAAATCAGCTCTCCAAGCTCCATCAAGTAGACCTGAGCCATTGAAAAGTAGCCTCGTGCCAGATGAGCTAATACCTGCACAGAAAGCATGGAATTAACCCCCCAGGACCTGAATGGAAGGCTGCAATATCTAAGAAAATAATTCAGTATTTTAGAAATCACTACTCCTAATAAGGGACTGAAATCCGATGATGAAAGAAGTGAAGAACCACCACGATCTTTACTTCATAACTGACATCAATTAACTGAATCATAATTTTATGGTGCTTTATAGTTTATAATTGTTTTTTATTAATGTAATCTCATTTAAGTCTCAGACTATTCTTTGCAGTAGGTAGGAACTGGATTTTACAGCAGAAGATACTAAAGCTGAAAAGGTTTACAGGACGTGTTTAAAGCTATCCACTTAATCAGCAGTATCCCCCAGGGCTAAGGCCGCATCATAGATCATATTTGAGTACTGAAAGAACAAATTCTTTTATCTTAAGTGTTTTCTTCCTTTGAAGGAGCAATTGTTTTGTTTCTCTAAGTAGATAAAGACTAGGGAGAAGTTTATAGATAATTAAACATTTAACTTTCAGATACAAAAATAAAAGATTAACCATACAATTTCTTTCAGAATTACGTAAATTATACAATCTATTATACCCACCTGTCACACTGCATATAATACACGAGGTGACTAAAATACAGGGTGGTCATAAAGTTCGAACTTCATGGCCACCCTGTTTGCAATAAAAGAACAGAAAGGAATGAATCTGACATTTTAAAACTGAGGATCCCCCTCAACAAAACAATGAAAAACAAACCACCCACACCTAAAATACAACTACCATTAATGTGAGTGACACGTAGCTCAGCTTTATACTATTTTCACATACTCACTCATAACCATTCTTATGCTTGATTAAAGGAGGAACAATTATTTCTATTTCAGAGATGAGGAAATGAAACCTCCTACCTGTAAGGCTTCCAGTCGCATGGGGGATGGTTCATAGGTGCCTCCTGCTGCACAGCCAGCATCGCCACCTGAACAGGAATCCTCCCTGGGCAGCACAACAGTGGAAATGCAAAGTCGAATGAGCCAGCAGGGCTCTGAAGACCCCTTGGGTGAGCTAACTGATGCTTCTTCCAGAGGGGGTCCTGCAGGGGCTTTCTTCCACCAGTCAGGAGTGCTCAGGTGAGGAGTTGCTGAATTGCTATTACTGAGTCCAGAAGAACATGGCTGTTGGAGAAGCAGCTGGACTTCAGGTAAAGGTGCATGAGTGGACACTATAGCTCCCAAGAGTGTGAGACTTGACACACGAACATTAACATCTGTCAAAGAAACAGTAAGACCTTATCACCACGGGAACAGCTATCCTATGGATGGTCATTATCCCAGCAACCAAGTAAGAAATATCAGATCCTTCTTTTAACTTCAATCTAATTAATGCTGTAGATCCAGTTTATAAGAAATAAACACAAAACAATCTGACAAATCAAGAATGTGGTTACTTTTGTTAGCTTTGTGGTAGAACTTACAGCTTAAAAAAGGCTAAAGTGACATAACCAAAAGCGATGTGCGGACTGTGAATGATTAAAAGATCCATGTCTACGTTCATATTTTTTGTACGTGGATGTCCACTGTTCCAACACCATTGTTGAAGAGAATGTCTTCGCCCTTTTGTGGTAGGTCAGTTGATTCTATTAACAAGGCTCTATTTCTGGGCTCTCTCTGTACCATTGATCTGTCTATTCTTTTGCCAAAGCTGAACTGTCTTGATTACTATAGCAGATTTCAAGTTGGGTGGTGTCAGTCTTTTAACTTTATTCTTCTCTATCAATTTTGTGCTATTCTTGGTCTTCTGCCTCTCCATAAAGACTTAAGAACCAGTTTGTTGATATCTACAAAATAACTTGCTGGGATTTGCACTGAGAATGCATTGAATCTAGACCAAGTTGGGAAGAACTGACATCTTGAGAATATTGAGCCTTCCTATCTACACACATAGAATATCTTCCCATTCATTTAGTTTTTCCCTTAATTTCTTTTATCAGTTTTATAGTTTTCTTTGTATAGATGTTATGTATATATTTCGTTAAACTTATACCTAAATATTTGGGGATTTGGACATTTTAATAATTAAAATGTTACTGGGCTTGGGAGGCTAAGGCAAGAGAATTGCTTAAGTCCAAGAGTTGGAGGTTGCTGTGAGCTGTGATGTCATGGCACTCTACCCAGGGCAACACAGTGAGACTCCGTCTCAAAAAAAAAAATTACTGGGGACAAAATCAGACATTTGAAAGGGACCTTTGAGACATGGTCCACTCCCCTCAGTTGAAGATGCAGAGAAAGAAAAGCTGGTACAGTGGAATGACCAGGGGACCGAGTCAGGAGACTCAAGTTGCTTTAATCTTACTTTTCCCACTGATGTGATGAGAAACCTTAAGGTAAAATTTATCTTTCTGGGCCCCATTTTACATTCTGGTATAAGCAGTGAACTGGACTTAGGTTTACCATCATTATCTCGTTTGAGTCTCATAAAAATTTTATGAGGTAATTAAAATTCTTCCTAATAGGAGGAAACCAGGGTTCAGAAGGCCATGGCTATGAGATGGCAAAAACAAGAGTAAGCTGCTAACCCCTGGATTAACTCCAGGTCCAGTGCTCTATCCATGATGTCACAGAAAATATCCACTTCCTTCTTGTTCTGCAATTCTGATTGAATAACACAACTCTACACAAGGTGGTCTGATCTGAAAGCTTACAAACAAAAGAAAAACAAATATTCTAAAAGCTAGTGTTTATAGCACATATACATTTATGTATGGGAATAAGTCAGGAAATAATACAAAATTATGTATGAGGGGTCTGAAGTTTTGGGGTTTTATCCAAACTTCAGAGATAATGTCAAAGAAGTTAAATTTTGTATTCTAGGTTTTTCTTTCCAAAAAGATAGTATCTGTCTGTCCATCCATCTATCCACTACCTATGGCTGAAGGATATAAACTATTATAACTTGAGGAGGGCTGCTTAAACTTGGCTCAGTCCTAATTCTAAAAGGATACTCTAGTCACTGGCCTGAAGTACTGAAAACATATTAAACTGTACAAATTTATTCTCCAGCTCACTTCCTACTACTGGGGCTTGAGGGGTCACAAGTGGGATTCCAGCAATGGTTGGTACCCTTGAAAAAGTTGAGAAGAATAAGTAGAGACCTCTCACAACTATAAAATTTTTTAATGCTAATAATCCACATTTGATTGATACAAAGAAGCAATCGGTTTTAAATCACAACTAACCTTTGTGGCGGATATAAGGCTTTATGTGGTTCCATACTTTGGTCAGCAGACTGAGTTTCAGACGGTTATAAGGTGCATTTGAGACTAAATTTGCAAGGCACTGTCAAACACACAAAAAAGTTTAATCAAGTCCTGATTAAACCACAGCATAGAAACAAAATTGTATAGCATTACACTTAAAAAGTCTTTACATGTAATTGAAAAATCAGTCCTTTTCTTTTGTCTTTGTTTTTTAAAATAACATCTATATTATCACTTAATATATTATCACTTAGTATTACAACTTAATACTAAATATAAAGGAAAGATTTTAGTAAATCATTATTTGGACATATGGAGACTATAGGCAAGATCAGACAAATAAGTACAGATTTCCAAATGGAATATCTTTAATAATACAATTTTTACATAGTTACATTCTTAAGTCAAGCCAAAGTTACTTTGGACTATATAAAACCTTTTACAAAACTGAAACAGAAAACCCCCTCTCTGGAACCCACAGATAACTTGGCACATTTACCTTAATTATCTGAGTAAGGATCTGTGAGGATGACTCTGCCACCAACGCTAACAAAAGACACCTGTGCAACTCTCTAATGCTGGAAGCGATCATTACAGAGAAGGGAGTAAAAGCCCTTCGGTGGTCACTGGTATCTTCAGCAACAGAAAGAAACTGCTTTGAGCCTTCCAAGATAGCAGATAAGACTTGCAGAGCACAGGCACGTGTCTGAAATTTAAGGGTAATTCACATTAGTCAGTTAAAAACCAGGAGTTGGATTCATTTCTTCCTACATATGATTTTCAAAATATTTAGAATTATTTTAATTAGAAGAATAAAGGCGATGGGATTATCTACTGGTTCCTAGAAGCTGCCATGAACTAGGTCACTTGCATCCCACATCTAAAAAAAAATCTTAAATCACATTGCTTTTATGTTTTCTTACAGTAAGGAATAAATCTGAGCTGCACTTTATCACAAAAATCTAAAATCTTGAGCCTGAGAATAATTTGAAGACCTGGTTTATTCATAAAGAAGGATGACTGAAAAGACAGAATCAAGATTTTGTTTCATGTCAAAGTTCTTCAGAGCACTCTGCTTTATATTCCACTCTAAAGCATCTGAGTGCTAACTTACACTGGATATTAGGAACTTTGTGTACATCCATTCTGGCAGGTTATCATTTATTTATTATTATTATTATTTTTTTTTTACAGATAAGAGTCTCATTTTGCTGCCCTCGGTAGAATACCATGGTGTTATAGCTCACAGCAACCTCTTGGGCTTAGATGATTCTCTTGCTTCAGCCTCCCAAGTAGTGGGACTACAGGTGCCCGCCACAACAGCCAGCTATTTTTTTTGTTGTTGCAGTTTGGCCGGCTGCCACCCTCGGTATATGGGGCCGGTGCCCTACTCACTGAGCCACAGGCGCTGTCCTCTGGCAGGTTATCACTAATGATCTAACTTTTAGAAACAGTCTTAGGTATAGAAAATAATATTGCCTGGAGTAACAGTATTTGATAATCATAGGAGGAAATATCATTAAATAAAATCTTATGGAAGGGATAGGAAAAAGTACACCTGCATCAAGAACTACTCTATTTTTCAGGAAAAGTCACTGCGTTAAGATTTTCTGTATAAGGTTGAAAGATTACTTTCAATTGGTACTTTGATGATTCTGTGGTATTAAAAATCAGAAATGAGGAAAGAAATGAAAAGAAAGCCAACTTAACCAAAGTAGAATAGATGTAATAAATGCAGGATTTTTGTTTTCCTTTTTGAGATAGAGTCTCACCTTTGCCCCAGGCTAGAGTGCTAGAGGTGCCCCAGGTATTAGCCTAGACCACAGCAACCTCAAAACCCTGGGTTCAAGTAATCTTCCAGCCTCAAGCTTCCCAAGAAGCTGAAACTACAGGTGCCTGCCATAATGGCCTGCCTAATTTTTCTAGTTTTAGTAGAGATAGGGTCTTGAACTCCTAAGTTCAAGCAATCATCCTGCTGTGGTCTCCCAGAGTGCTAGGATTATAAGTGTGAGCCACCATGCCCAGCCAATACGCAGGATTATTTATTATATAATAATACTGTACTCTTTGGCTAGCTCACCCCAAAATACCAAATAACATTTTTGGTCAGATTTTTTAAAAGCAGGGGATCAATACTATAATTTTAGGATATAATATAAATATTTACTCAACATGAAACATTTCTAAATTTGGAGTGAAGCTTTTCTAGAAAATCTTCAACTATATTATCTCCAAATAATAAATTACTTCTGCAGGCCTTTTATAGAGTAAAATCATAAAAATCTAAAGATTTATTCCCCCAACAGCAAATTTAAAGTATAGTAGCATGACACTTCCAATATAAGCATAATCACTTAAGTTAGGATGTTGATAACATCTTAGGAAATTGTGTAAAAAAAAAAAAAAAGAGCACCAGGGTGGGAACATGAACACAAGCCAGGTGCCCCTAAAATAACTTAGATTATGGTCTGGCCCACTTTTCTATAAAGAGCTCATAAGTATATATGCCATATTTTAGACATTTTAGGCTGCAGTCTTTGTCACAACCACTCAATTCTGCTGTAGTAACATCAGACACTATGTAAAGTAATAAATCTAGCCATGTTCCAAAAACACTTTACTTATGGACTGTGATCTGTGGCCTGTTAGAACAGGGCTGCACAGCAGGAGGTGAGCAGTGGATGAGCAGGGAAGCTTCATCTCCCCGTTGCTGGCGTCACTGCTGAACTCTGCCTCCTATCAGACTGGCAGTGGAGGCATTAGATCTCAGGTCTCATAATAGCATAATTCTACTGTAAACTGTGCATGTGAGGGATCGAGGTTGCCTGCTCCTCGTGAGATTCTAATGCCTAATGAGCTGAGGTAAATGTAATATGCTTGAATCGTCCCCAAACCATTCCCCTCTCCCACTCCTACTCTAGTCTGTGGAAAAACTATCTTCCACAAAACTAGTCCCTGGTGCCAACAAGGTTGGGACCACTGCTTACAGGCAATGAAATCTGAATTCCACATAATTTTCATACATCATGAAATATTCTTGTTTTGATTATTAAAAAATGATTTAATGACCAGCTCACAGGTTATAAGGCAGTGGGCCAGATTCGGCCTATGGGCCACAGTTTATCAATTCCTCAATAGATAGCTGGTCTGAACTGAGTAAGACAGATGTTACATTAAACCTTCAGTTCTTTAGAGAGCAGTTAAAAACGATTCCAACAGCTCACAAAACAAATAAAATTAAAAATCAAATTGTGGAAAGGAATAAACTGTTGTTCAAAAAGTTAAAAAAATATATTAGCACAACTAACTTTAGCACTCTAAGGGGGGAAAACATCCATGACTATCACAGATGAAAACAAAAAAAGTTTCATTAAAATTGGTTATTTTTTTCCTCACTTAAGTATTAAATCTATATAAAAATGTGATACTATGTCAAATTATACTTCTTGGTCAGGTTTGGTAGTTTATGCTTATAATCCTAATACTCTGGGAGGTGCAGGTGGGAGGATTGCTTGAGGTCAGGATTGGACACTAGACTGCCCAAGAGTAGGACTCTGTCTATGAATAGAAAAAATAGCCAGGTGTTGTAGTGTATATTCCTATAGTCCCAGCTACTGGGGAGGGAAGGTGAGACAAGAGGATGGCTTGATCCCAGGAATCTGAGGTTACAGTGAGCTACAATGATGCTGCTGCACTCCACCCAGGGCAATAGAGACTGTATCTCAAAAGAAAATATATATATACTTCTTATAATTCTGTAATAATTTCCTTTAAGCCCTGTTTAATATATCTTTGTTTTTACAATTGTTACTTATGATGCTGAATCTGGTTCAAGTTCTGATGCATTTGCTCTTACAATAATGTTTAAAATCCTATTTGCCAAGTTCTAATCACCACTTTCAGCAGAAATTGCTGAGGTGCAAACAAATCTTAGTAGATGTAGCTCTCATTTTATTAGGTTTTTACTGTCTGAATATTTACAGTGAAGGATGAAAGACTTTCCCACCTTATAAATATCAGTGTGCTCAGTTTTACAAGTGTGTAGTTTTGCTTTCTTGAGCATAAAGCTAATAAAACAGGAAAGTACTTTTCCTTTTCTGCTACTTTAGAAGACATGTTTGCTGAGGTAGCTTTGTCAATCCTAATTTTTTTTCTTTTTTATGTGTGTAAATCTACTAAACACTTTGGTGATGAGATACACTACTGCTGTCATGTTTAATCCCAAAGAAGAGAAACCACAGCCACCAACTCCACATGTACAACGAGCGCCTGAGAGGATAACCATGTGACCTGTGGACATGGCTTTTCCTTTCAGTCTGGTCAAATCAGAATACTGTTGCATTCTAATCACAACCACTGGTACTTCTAGCTTCTGCACAATTTTCTGACTTTCTAAAAAAAATTTTTTTTTGGCAGAGTCTTAAGCTGTTGCCCTGGGTAGAGTGTCACGGCATCACAGCTCAGAGCAACCTCCAACTCCGGCTGGTCTGAAACTCGTGAGGTCAGGCAATGCACCCTCCACGGCCAAACTAGTAGTGAATCCCAAACTTTCTGCTGGCTTAACTACTGAGGATACTTGGGATTTGAAATACTCCATGAGGCATTTTTTTGGTGCATAATTGAGGCTTATTTTTCTTCACCCTGTAAAAGCTTCTCAAGAGTCATCTGGAAGTTTTCTTATATGGTAATTAGCTACAGAAGGAGATGATCACATGGAGTTCCAATGTATTATGGGTTATTACCCTCCTCCTTTAAAGAATAATCTTAAAAATAGAAAAGCAAGAATACGCTATTGGCTTAATTATTTATTTTACGGGTAGTTGGTTACCTGAAGACACCTAGACAATATTCAGCATGACTTTTTAACGTTCATGATTGTAAGTGAAATGTACATAGCAGGCTATTTTCTTTACCTAGTTAAGAGGCTAACTTCTGGAGAGGAGTTAACATATCCCAATGTATCATTAGCCACGGGATATCTTGCTATAGGCATCCATGACTCCCTAACCATTTGTTCTTTTTTGTCTATTTTCTTGATTTCTTCTAGAGATAGTCTTAGTCTGTCACTCAAGCCAGAGTGTGGTGGCCCAAACATAGCTCAAAGCAGCCTTGACCACCTGGACTCATGAAATCCTTTCAGCCTCCTGAGTAGCTTGGACTCTGGCAAAGTGCCCAAGCACTCGACTTCTTAAGTTTTTCCACATTAAAATATGGAAATATTTATTATACATGATTTGAAAAATATGAAAACGTTCAAAGAAAACAACCACTGGGGGGATCCTACTACATATGCAATTCTACATTCTGCGCTTTCACAAAACATTAGTTTGCTTTTTCTATAAATCTATGCATCCTTCATACCATTATGTACCATGATACTCCATTGAGTTTAATCCATTTCTGATTTTTTCCTACTAAAAATACCACAGCTATCAACATATCCATAAAAGGAAGAGAAGCAAAGATGCTTCAGGGGAGCTCAGAAAACCCTACCAAAACTACAACTCAGCGTGCTCAGGCTTCAAGCAAGCCCCGGGGCAGGAAGCAACCTCTATATGATCTCTCTCAATGTATTGTTCACATAAGCCCACTTCCTATTCTCCTGCCTGTCCAGTGGTTCTCTCCTCAGGACTTGGGTCAGTGTTTACAAAAGGTGTAATCAGGTAAGACTGGATAGGGCAGAGAAAACAATGGAGAGAGGAAAAAAGTGAGGACTAGTACATTTTTTCTGCCTATTATAAAGTTTAGAATTCATGTGCTCTTACCTTTGGAGAAGGATCTTTTAATGTAAGAGTCATCAAGGAGACAGATTGTGGGCTTCCAAGCTCAGGCGTATTAGGAACGAAGGCTGACCAGTAGCCATAAAGAACTTTCTTTTCTATTGATTTTACAGTAGAAAGAAAACAAGCTAATGCTCCTTGGCGAACTTTGGCTTGGTAAGACCTTTCACACCCAAGAGAAAAAAAAGAAAAAAGCTTTTAAAACTTTAACAAAAATGCAAACGTGAAATGCAGCCAATTCAAATGACATATTAGGAAATTAAACATTCTGAATAATCCTTAAACATGTAAAAGTGATGTTTAAAATTTATTGTTTTAAATACAATCAAAACATACCAGAGCAATTTGCTTATATAAAAGTTACTACCAGCTGACAATTAAAAAACACAATTAGAGAGTAAGAGGTTCACATTTTGATGTTAGGAAACCAGTGTTAGATGTGACAAACTGCAGAGTATCCATCCATCCATTCAACATCTATCTACTGAATAACCTTATGTATGTGCCAGGCACCATGCTGAGGCTGGCAGACCAAGCCCCTGCCCTTGACAGGCTTAATAATAACAACAGTGGTCAGTTAAAGAGATAACTATAACACATTATAAATAACACTGAAGCAGAGAAGGCTTCTCAGAAAATATGTTTTCTGAATCTGTATCACGGAAGAGTAGTGGTTAGCAAGACAAAAAGTCCAAAAAAATTAAAAAGTGAAGGAAAGACTGTTCTAGAGGAAAGAACAACAGATATGAAGGCAGATCAGGAGAACAAGCCACGTTGAGAGCAATGCAAAACCCCACATAAGTAAGAAATCTTCAAGTTAAGCCTGTGGCAGTTAGGCTTTTAAGCAAAGTTATAAACTTACATGCAACTTGAAATATAAGGTATGATGTAACAAAATACTACTACCTCATTTTACTCTGCATGCCTCCTTCAGCATCAGAATAATCTGACTCACTACTGCTGACCCTTTTCCAACTGGAAGAACTGAAGGGTAAGGAGACTCCATCTTTTCCTGCAGGTCCACTTCCATCTAAAGGCAAACTCTGGACACCCAGGGAGGAGGAACACCAAGTGTTCCCTTCGTGCACGTTCGCTCTGCCTGTGCCAGTGACTGGGGCTGCTTCTACTTCACCACTGGATTCTTTTTCCTCTTCTTCTCCTTGCTGGATTTTCTTGGGCTTTATTCTGGATTTTTTCTTTTTATTCTGATTTTAGGAGCAAATGAAGACATACATAGGATAGCTATTTCAAAATGGCTTTTAATGGATCACTGTTATTTCCTCATATGAAAGTGACTGAATATGTTGCCAACATGTAGTTTGAAGAAAGAAGAAAAGAGAAGAAATGAAAAAAGTGACACTTACTTAATATCCTATGCATCAGGCATGGTGCTAAGTGCTTACACCCTGCTATAAGGAACCAACTATGAAATACATGGGGCATAGCAAAACATGTGTCCTGGATTTAAATTCTACCTCTGTGACTCTGGGAAACTCATTTAGCTTCTTTGTGCTTTGACCTTCCTAATCTGTAAGTGGCTCTACCCTGCACGGTTGTTGTGAAAGCACCCAGCCCTCTCAACTTGGATTCCTCAAGAAAATTAAAGCCTATAGAAAGTGACGGGAGTGCCTATTTTCTCAGTTCTCTCAAATATGATACATAGCTAGTACACTTAACATGCCTGCATAGAAGAGATGGTAATCCATTACTTACAATGCATGTTTTAGGGCCTTGAGGCTATGCAGAAGTAGATGGTAAGTAAAAGCCAGTTTCTTTTCCTCTACTTCCTTCTTTCTGATATCCAAATATCTTTGAAATCTTGCCCTCCTCTGCATTCTCAAAGTCCCTGAACTTGGGGAAGGAAATATGTGTCACTTCTACCTTGGACTACTTAACACAGCCCAAGACCCATATTCTTTTATTTGCTACCACAATGATTTTTCTAAGATTCTCCAACAAATCTCCCTTGCCTATAAGATAAAAACCCAAGCTCTTTAGCATATTGTACAAGGCCTTTACTTTGGCCTCTACCACACATTTGCCCTGCCCTTCCCCTCTACACACCTGAAACTCTAGCTCTGCAAGCCAACAGATGGGCTGCGTACAGTCTCATTCTCCACGTTTATGCGCCTTTTGTTACCTTGGAATGAAACACTCTTCCCTCCCTTTCTGTACTACTACTACTCACTCTGGAGTCTCAGTTTAACCAGAACATCTTTTTAAAAGCCCCTTCCTCCTCCTGCATTTAGATTGGGTGCCCTGAATGTCTTCCCAGAGCACCCTGTGAGTATTCTGATGAAAGAAATCACAATACTGAATTGCAATTGTTTATTTACCCATCTTTGCTTTCTCTCTCAAATTCCTATGAGCAGCTAGACTCTGTATCCATAATGCTTAGCATAATGTCTGCGATATAGCAGATGTTCAGTGAACGTCAAATAACTCAGTGAGTGAAAGAATTTCTAATTATAAGCATTTTGGTCAGTCATTACATTTCTAGATGTAAATCACTGGCCATACATCTGTGTGCTCCAGGTTCTTCAGCTGAAGCATGTGGGAAGTGACAACCATCTGGAAAGGGTAGGAAATCTGGAGAATGAGAGGAGTGTGGAGACAGTAAACTCCCTGGTAGGTGGGGTTCCAGTGGTCTAGAGAGGGGTTGGCAAGTTATGGCCAAAGGCCAAATCCAGCCCAGTTCACATCCTATTCCAATTAGTAAAGTTTTGCTGGAACATAGCCATGTCCATCCCTTTACACAGTGTCTACAGCTGCATTTGCACTACTTTGACTGAGTTACTACTTGTGACAGAGTCCTGAAATATTTATTAGCTAGCCTTAAAAGTTTAGAAAAAGTTTGTTGACTCCTGGTCTTGAACATTTTGGGGATGAGGATGCTTGTTAGGGGTGTAAACTGAATGCTCATTTTATAGATATTACACTGTCTAGAACTCTTAGAAGTACAAGATGCTTTAACTGATATTTTCAGTAATCTAATAAATTTAAATTTACTCTGATAAAAACCTTAAATTAAATCAAATTCAAGGTGGGCACTTGGAGCAGTAGGGATGCAAATCATAAGAAATACATGCAGCAAGCTATTAAAAACAAACCGCAACTGAGATCTAAGTAGACATATACGTACCGAAGTTGGTCGAAAAGCACCAGACTCTGGTGGCTGTGGTTTGACAAGTGGTCGCCCATCATACTGAGGAAGTGGAGCTGGGTACAACACCATGGGCATCTCTATGTTTAGTCCAGGGAGTCCATGAAACATGGATTTCTAATGATAAGTAAGGAAACATACACACACATACAAACACACAAAATATAAATCATGAAACACAATTATTTACCAGCTACCTCCATATCTAGCTATCTGTTAGATTTGGGAGTAGAAGTGATGGAAAAGGAAAGAATTAAAATTTAGTCATGACAGAACTAGAAACTTAGCATAGAGCAGAGGCCAGCACAAAGATTCTTACTCTTTCCTGGCTGAAGACACCGGGGTCTCCAGGAGGCCAACCTGACTTTACCAGTGACCAGCAGGCTAACCTTTTGGTTGGCTGGCTACTACTTGGAGAAAGCCAAAAAGAGAAACTGGCTCTTCTTATAAGTATAGAGAGGTGTAAGCAGATACAAAGTAATCTATGATTATCTATAGATCATACAACCTATTCCTTTCCTAGGATTCTTAGGTAATTTTATAATTTTGATACATGTATTAAATTTGGATTTATTATTTTCTATTCTTAAGTATATAAACATTTTATTTCACTCTCCCAAAATATAATAAGAACTTTTAATATCTTAAAATTAGCCTTAGAATGGTGATATAAGTGGTTCCTGTCCTAATGAAGACCTGCCTTACCTTTAGCACGGCTAGAAGAGCTCCAAGTTTATCAGTCTGTGTCAGTTTCATTTTCCCACCATTTAGAAGTGACTGTATACCTTTTAGTGCATTTTGTAATAACTAGGGGAGAAAAGGAGACACAGTTAAAAGGTGGACCAGGTTTAAATCTGGTTGTCCAGAGATTAACTTTGTAGCACCACTTCGATGGAAGAGAAAAAGTATGCAGATGATGAAAAAACCCTTTAGATGCACACATACATACACAAAGCAGAGATGAAGATCCAGAGACAAGACCTAATGGATTACATGAATTATTTTCTAGAAGAAAAGAATACTCTTCATGAGTGGTCTTACTGTAATTGTACATGTTTATGAACCAGAAAGTACAAATGGTAACCAAGAAAAAAAAGAAAAGATGTTTAGTGGGAAGAATGTGATAAGAAAATGAAAACATGGTAGCAGAGACCAGAAGTGGGCAACTTGAGCAGCTCTTAAAGGCAAGGGATATATGTGGGAACAGATGATACATAATAAAAACTTGATTTCTGGACACCAATTCTCATTAAGATTGACTTCTTGACTCAGTAATCTCATTTCTAGGGCTCTATCCTTAAGAGATACTCCCCACATTAGGAGAATATAAACTGCATCTAGTTGAAATAATGGAAAAATTGAAAAAAAAAAAAAAAAAAAAAAAGACCATCAATTTTCCTCAATTATGATGATTATATAAGAAGTCAACTCTTCGCTAAATGTGAAACTCAACAATAATGGCCAGCACTTTGCCAAGCACTTTAAATGCTTTATTTCATATACTTCTAGTAAGAACCCCACAATGTAGTTACATAAGTCCCATGTCAAAGAGGAACATGAAGCTTCTAAGAAGTTAAGTAATTTTCCAGAGGTCTCCCTGCTACGGCTATAGCAGTTAGAAAGTGTGAGGAATATTAATAGGTACTAAAAAGATATCCAAGTGATATTAAATTTTAACAAAACTAGGAAGTTTAAATGCAGCATATTAAATACGATCCCATTCCATTTATACATAGAAAAAATATCTGAGGACACAGAGAACAAATTGTCTCTAGTAGTTACATCTGAGCAGAAGATGACTTTAAGGGAATTTTTCCCCATCTCAGATCTATAATGTTTGAAATAGGTCACTCTGAATTTAAAATAAGTTAACAAACTGTCTTTTGCATCAGATTAAAAAAAAAAAAAGAAGAAATACAATATTACAGATATGACCAAAATCCACTTTCTTGCCTTTCATCTTAAAGATAGCCAATGGCCTAAAAGTGTATCACTTTTATACTCAGGAGGAAAAGGAATAAAGACAGTTTCCTCTAGATTGCAAAACAAAAACAAAAACCAAATAAAAACAACTTCTTGTAATTTAAGCCCTGAAGGTATGATTTTCAGTCTTTTTAAGTTATAAACATTCCATTATACACACATCTTAAGACAAAACTAATACAGCAGCTCAATTAAACTCTCCAGTAACAGCCTCTGTTCTTCTGCTTCTAGACATATCTGCAACATTCGTCAGATCAGTTATGGTCTACTTACCATGCAAAATGTGACGTCATCCATATCAGACGATTTTAGAGATTGTAAAGTGGTCAAGAAAGCTTGGAAGCAGGTATTTTGGTAGGGCTCCTCCAAGTACGGCTGTCCGGGCACACTAAAATACATACAGAGAAAACAACTCCAACTCATATCCTTTGAATTGGAGCTTGTGAAAGAATTAAACATAGCAGTAACACAGACCAATAGAGTATACCCTTGGATGTAACTGTCTATGGAACGTTTTGCACTTTGGTTAATTGGTTACTGTTAAGGGACAGGCATCAGGCTAAAATGAATATGAAGGAGGAAGAGTGGATTCCATAAGGAAAGGTGACTGAGTTTGTAGAAGAAGAAGTATGGAGAAAGATAAATCTTTTATAGTTCTGTTTTTTAGTTCTAAGAGGGAAATAATGTAGACAGGTCCTGTCAAGCTAGAATTGTACAGCTGAACCTGCCTTCCTAGATACTGGATAACACTGTGCTATGCAGAGACAAGTCAAGTTTGTATTGCTCATCTTCTATTGCATGCTGCATGAATTTAGCATAGCAGCTAGGATTAGTTGCATCTCTTAAAAGAGTGGAAATTGCCTTTGACAGATAAATCTCACCAGAGCTTGAATTCATATAAATATATCCTTCTAAAAACTTAATGGTTTAAATTTTTATCAATAGAAAATAAATTTGACATACTGTACTTTTACCATATTCTAGGGATTTTTCCCCCCTTCATTTCTTTTTAAGCTTTCTTTATAAGCAATATTAAAATTAACAGTATAAGATGATTTTATTAGCAAAGTACATGGGAAATGCAAAAGTTGGCTCTGGCTTCAGACAGATGGAACCACCTACAAAGGACCCAAGAGAGGCCCTATCTTATTACTGCTGGGAAATCTGATTGGATCCACATACCTGAGACATAAATTTGCCATACAATGTACTGCAGCTCTCCTGACTTCAAGATCAGACTGAGCCAAGTCACTCAACTTCGTCAAGATTCCAGTCTTGCCTAGCAAGTCTGGGAGGTACTAAAACAAAATAACAGGCAATGTTGGTCAAAGAAAAGCTTCCAGGAAAACATTACTCTTTTAGACAGAATTAATTTTTCTAAAACTAAGGGGCAGTTAAACACCAAAAGACTAGCGGTTAGATAAATCTCTCAGATGGATATGCAAAGACACGTGAAAGAACAATAAAGATTATCAGCCCCATAGTCTTTTGTGTTGGCTGTATCACTGATGGGAAATGATCATAATAATGATTAATATTCACTGAGTACTTGCACTTGACAAGTATTATCTCACTTTATGCTCACAACAACTATTTTACACATGAAGAAACAAGGCTCAGAGTAGGGAATATGGATTGCTCAAAGTTACAAATCTCATCAGTGGCAGGACAGAAACCTGAACACAGGTCTGTTGTCCACAACCTGTGCTCCTAGACTTCCTTTCTTTTTTTCTTTTTTTTTTTTTTTTGAGATAGTCTCACTATATTGTCCTGGGTAGAATGCTATGGCATCATCATCGTTCACAGCAACCTCAAACTCTTAGCCTCAAGCAGTTCTCCCTCTCTTGCCTCCCAGAATGTCAGGATTACAGAAGTGAGCCTTTAAAAGAAAAGACAGAACAGTTTAAACTACCTTTTGACATTTTGAGCCATTGTAGTAAACCAGAGCTGCCATGGCTTGCAGAATTTCCATGTGTGTCCAGGAACTACACTGTCGAATAGCTGAGATAGTATATGGCAACAGGAAATCCAGGTTCTGTTCATCAACAATCACCTACCAACAGAGAAAAAAGTATATATAATCTAACTTTGAAAAAATATTCTTATGCTTTTACAGATATGTATGCTTATCTGAATCAAGCTGTATAAGAGAGAGAATGTGTATCTCTTTAGTGTGTCAAAAGGATCTGCTCCAAAGGCCTATGAAGTTTGAACAAGATAGGGGCCTTTTCCCTGGCTTATGGTCTTGCTCACTTTTCCTCTTTAGTCCCTCTAATCAAAGTAGAACTTTGTAACTTCTTGAACGGACCTGTCATTGGCAGCTGTAAACACACAGATGTGAGACTCAATCAACTGAATTTAATTCAGTGAAATCGCCTTATACACAATGAACATAAATATATCTGCTAAATAGCTACTACATCTCTAGCACGATATGGGGGGATAGAACATAAAGAGAGGGATATCCTGCCTTCATGGAGTTTATAATTTTGTTAGGACAGACCAGAATAATCCAAGTTTCAATTCTTGGACAATGAAGACAAACCATCATCAAACGTTAGAAAGTTGGTTAAGAGATAACAAGTGCCACAAGCAGTCAGGAACTTTCCCAATTGCCAGTATTATAAAGACAATATACCTGAGAATAGTAAACATACAGAAGCTACCCTACATCAGTTTGAAAAATTCTAAACTTGAAAGAGAAACAGCCCTATTTCATGTAGCAGACACTGTTGGTTAACCTACCAGCATCTATTTCCTCCTTCCCTGCTGGAGGAGTACGGATTCTATTTGGATACCCACCTCTCCCACATGAGACCCAAAAGTAAATGCTACTTAGTTTATGAGTGATTCTCAACTGGAGCAATATTAACCCCTAAGGAACATCTGTCAATGTCTGTAGATATTTAATATATACCAATAACAAAATATGCAATTATAAGAGTGCTCAAACATGACTTGTATTCATCTTTTGGTACTGGTATATATTGGGTATTACAATTTAAATAGTTTTTCATTCTTAAAATGTGTATACACTTTTGTGGCACCCTCTGTATTTATTCTGCATGGGATGCCTGAAACTGAGGCAGCCATCTCATGACTATAAGAGATGCTGGCTCAGGATAACCCATATATTGGGGATGGCAGAATAAAAAGATGCCAGTTAGCCTCTTATCAAGGGCCCCCTTGAGCTGTCTCCCTTGGGACTTGTGATGTAAGATGATTCTTTCTTTTTTATATTTTTACTGTTTAGCTACTCTGGGTTGGCTTCTCTGTTTCTTTTTTCTTTTTCTTTCTTTTTTTTTTTTTTTTTGCAGTTTTTGGCTGGGGCTGGGTGTGAATCCACCACCTCCGGCATATGGGCTGGCGCCCTACTCCTGTGAGCCACAGGCACTGCCTGGTTTCTCTGTTTCTTATAGCCAAAGTATCCTTATTCACATAACACTAAGTGATACATTTTGTGCTATTCACTTATTCATTTTTATACTCATGTGATAACAGTATTAATTGCTGAACTGCTCACCAAAGATATTTGATTTATGTAACAAATTGGAAAATGTTCTAGAGAGAGGGGCACTGCAGGATAGAACTTGATATAAATAACTGGGGTCTTTTTGCAGGATAGACCTTGATATAAATAACAGGGGTCTTTTTATCCTGGCATACTCTTGCCAAAAAACTACTTTTGATGTTTTATGAGGATCAAAAATAGACCACAAAAACATTAGCTTTGAGAAAGGGGAGAAATCTTAGTAAGAAAAAGGTAGGGAATCATTTCAATTTATTCTTAGATAAATTTTGGTAAATACATCTTCCACAAAAAATTCTAAGGCTGGGGAGCCTGAATGATATTGGTTTCTTGAACTAAACAGAAAGGAATACTTCTAATAGACATACTTACTTTTGGTTAGCGTTGTATTTGTTTTACCATTAAGGCATTTACTTTTCTTATAGCATCTAAAAAGAACCAGGAGATCATACCTACCACAGCTGTAGTATTTCAAGGCATTTACTTATTCTCAGAGTTCATGATGAATTCTAAAGTTACACACATGATTGATTACCTGTAATCTGTTAAGTAAATGGTGGATAAGCTGAGACACTTTGCTGACAAGATGATTCTGGTTAAGAGGCACCAATCGGCAAGCCTGGACAAGGAGAGCACTAACATCCTACCAAAAAAACAAAACAAAACAAAACAAAAGACAAAGAAAAGGTAATATAGTTAATAGCCAAGTGAAAATCCCCAAACACAGCCAAATGGAAAAATAAAAGTGAATGTTCACACTCAGGAATGGGGAAAGATGAAATGAGAGGCAGAAAGTAGGGAAAAAAGAAAACAGAAATAACAGAACAAAAATAGGATGTGCCAAAAAAGAATGAAAAGAAGGGGGAAAAAAAGGAAAAGAATCAATATGTTTGTCAGGCTAAATACTTCAGTCTCTACATATGTAGAGATAGTATAATTAAATAACCAAAGACTTCCAGCATCTATAAAAGCATACACTGAAGTTAAAAACACTAAAAAGTAAGCAAACCAGATTTTCAATGCCACTAGGAAAATCAGACATGACACCTATAGACATTTTTTGAATAATTAAAGAATTACAGGGAAAAAAGAGGGAGGGAATCTATTTGCAAATCACACTATTCATTCATCCTTTGATGTTTATTGAATAAAAAGGCTCTGAGCACCTACTATGTGCCAGGTATTGTGCTAGGTTATTGGGCTCCAAAGAAGAAAACAAAGAGCTCACAATCTAATGAGGGAGACAGAAATATACGAAAATAATTAAAATAAGGTGAATTAAGTGCTCAAAAACTTAAGTACAAACTCTGTAAGGAAATAGTAATGAGGGTGATTTTGTGGAGGTGATTTTAAACCAAAATCTGTAATGATTTAAAAGATGAGTAGAAGTTTGCCACAGACAAGACATTGAAAAACACTGCAAGCCAAGGCAATAGAGCATGCAAAGACTTTGGAGATTAGAAACACCCTTAGGTACCTGAAGTACAGCAGGTTTTAAACAAGGGCTCACAGGGGACAAATGGGGGAGTAACAGGAAAGGCACAAATTTTGGTTGCAAAAACCAAGTTATACAAATAAAGCAAAAGTCCCTGACTATTGCCTTAATCTCACTCTGCTCCCTAGTGACACACACTATTATTCTGTTGTTAACTCTTTCAAACCTTTTTCTTTGCATATATAAACATACACATATTTTTAAATCCCCCCTCTGGCTCCATACTGGTCTCATTCTGTATGAATTATTCAACTTGCTTCAACCATTTGCCAATATGTATTGAAGACCTTACCAAATCTTATTTTTTTTACATTTATGATCAATTTTTTTTCTACCCAAGAAAAGATCACTCTGGCAACAAAGACTGGCTTGGAGAAGAGCTGGACTGAAGGCTGATCAGTCAGAAGAGTGGAACAGTCCAGGCAAGAGTCCCTGTGCCCAAGGCCTAAGGCACTAGCAATGGGGAGAATGGAGAGGGGATGGACTGAGAAACATGTTTGAGACAGATTCTGAAGAACCTGGATTGGACAGGATCTGGGACAAAGGAAAGGGGAAGCACCAGTGTTTGCATCTTGGTCTTGTGTAACTTGGTGGATAGTACGCGGGTTGGGCAGTGGGAGGGATGGAGTGTGTGTTTGGAGCTACTGTATTCATCTTTAGGAACTGCTGAGTTTGAGATGCCTGTGCAAGCAGTCTACTGGCACTGCCACCATCTTTCCTAGATGGCCATGGTACAACTAGGTCAAGAGTTAGTGAATTCAGTAATTCGAGGTCTGATGTGTTTAAGATTACTCAGAGTGAAAAGAATTTCTAAAGAAGAGGCAGGGATGTGAAGGAATAGAAAATGTAGGGACTTTGTGATAGACTTAGTTTCCAATCCGAACTTTTGTCACTTGCCAGCAATATGACATTGGACTCTCACGAGCTTCAGTATTTTCATGAGTAAAAAAGAACTAATGAATACCCACGTTCAAAGATTCCTGGAATCACGCACAGTAAAGTACAGTACATGGTCTGTGTGCCAAGTACTCTAAACTGTGGTAATGGACTTCATCAACAAAGTGTTTTAGATGTATAGAAAGGGAGCAGAGCGAGGGCAAAGGCAGGTAGTACCAGAGATAAGACCTGACATATTTTCAGAGCAGAAGTCATCAAGTTGGGTTTTGAAAACTGCGAGTCCGTCAACAAATACAGGATCTCCCAGATGGAGAACAAAGAACGCGCCACGGTCGGAGGAAGCAAGCGAGCCTGAAACTAAAACATCCGGCGCTGGGGAGCTAAGCGGTAGGGACAGACTGAAAATGCAGCTAGGTTCTCAGAAGGGTGGGACCCAGGCCAGCAGGCGCCGCACTCGCCATCCCACCGGCTCGCCGCCTACCTCCGGGGCCACGCCGCTGCCCTCGCTGAAGTTCTCAGAGATGAGCTGGTCGAAAAGCAGGTGGATCTCGGTGCGGGCGGAGCTGCTGTCATCCGGGCGCAAGGCACAGAGCCTGGCAGACAAGCGCCGGAACCCATTGTCTTGCTCTGGGGTTGGCTCCAGTGGAGCCTCCTGCGGGAGCCCACAAGGGAGCGAGCCGGCAACTTGCACTGCCGCCATCTTTTCTACAGAGGGTCACAGGGAACTACTTCCGGGGCATTCCCAGGCTCGGCGCGCTACTCCCGGAAATGCCTTACGTGGATCGGAATGGAAAGCCGCGGTTTCTATGACCATTGGACTTCTCCGGCTGGTATTCTACAAATGTTTGTCAGAAATTAGCTTGGAGGTTTTTCACCGACCACCCCTCCCTGAGCCCTGACTGAAAACTGAGGTCTCTGTTCGTCCTCCCAGAAAGTTTGTTCCCAGGCAGGGCTGACGTTACAGATGCTGGTCGAAGTTGGAGAGCTGCGGAGAGGGCAGTAGCAGAAACCGCTAGTTCTAAGACATTCTTAGGTAGTGTTATAGCTCCTGATTTCTCCCCGGGCACAAAACCACCTGTAATAAGGGCTATATAACCCAGCATGCCTTGCAGTTATCAGTAGCTATGTGATTAGAATCTGGCCGGTGGAATACAGGGCAGCTTTTTCTACTCAAGTTACAGCTCACTGCATTCTTTGTTTCCTTTTCCCAGTATGAATCCTCCCATGGATCATGAAGCATCTCATCCCATTAGAAAAGTAATTTTGGAGTTCAAACTGAAATTTAAAATATAACCGGGGAGAGGGATGGAAAGCTTTTGTCTAATGGTTATAGAATTCTTGTTTGTGGTAATAAAAAGTGTTCTGAAATAGTGGTGATGGTTGCACAGCATGGTGGTTATAATTATTGCCCCTGAATTATGCACTTAAAAATGATTAAAATGGCAAGTTGTATGCTGTATATATTTTAATCACAATAAAAATATTATGGAGAAAGAAAACTTTTTTCCAATTCAAAATAGTTATTCAAAAAATGATGTTCTTGTTTAAAAAAATATATACATGTATATATGTATATACATATACATATATATATGTAACCTGCCTAAGGGGGACCCACATACCTCAAGATTTTCTGAAACCTTAAAGGCAAGAAGCTGGAAAATAAAATAGCCATTTTAAAAGCTGTGATTAGGTTTCAGCCACTTGAAGGTGAAGACTTGACTTTTGCTTTTAGGCAGAAGGGGAAAACCATCTTTAAGGCCTTTGAGTTTTGCAAATATAAAGCAAATCTTAACCCCCTGGCTCTTAAGGAAAACCTTGAAGTCACCTGAGATCCATGGGAGGCTTTGGGTTCTGTCCTACAGTCTTACAAACTAAAGGTTATGTGTCATCAGCCTGTCTATTTGGTAATAGTCCCCCCTTATCCATGGATTCACTTCCAATAGTTTTAGTCACCTGCCACCAATTGCAATCTGAATATATTATATAGAGAATTCCAGAAATAAATAATTCATCAATTTTATTTGTTTATTTATTGAGACAGTGTCACTATGTTGCCCTTGGTAGAGTGCTGTGGCATTGTTGCAGGAAGACAAAACCCAATGGAGAGAAAGAGCACCCAAACACCACATTTATAAGAGGAAGGGCTTTATTCACCAGCTGGGAGCTTATGGCATAGAAGAATTCCAAATGGCCGTGCTCTCTGATTGCCTTGGTCTTTTCCCTTTTTATTGACAGTCAAAAAGTTCCACCCCACAGGTACCGTTCTCATTGGCCAGTTTGAATCAAGCAGGAGATGCTATTCCCACCCCCACAGAACTACAGGATTTCACAGAACTTGGAAATTTCCAAATTTCAGGAAGTTAAGTTTACAAATTCCCAAGAGCTGAGTCACCGTGGAGAGGACCCTGCATGTGTATCCTTATGGTCTCCTTGAGAAGACCTGTTCTCCTAGACCTCACCCTTCTCAGCTATCCTCTCTCAGCGTCACAGCTCACAGCAACCTCAAAGTCTTGGGCTTAAGCAATCATTTTGCCTCAGCCTCCCAAGTAGCTAGGACTACAGGCGCCTGTCACAACGCCCAGCTATTTTTTTATTGCAGTTGTCATTGTTGTTTAGCAGCCCTGGGCTGGGTTTGAATTCACCAGCCCTGGTGTATGTGGCTGGCCCCCTAACCACCGAACTATGGGTGCCAAGCAAATTCATCGGTTTTAAATTGTGTGCTGTGGAGGCACAGGGCTAATGGACAAGCAGTTTTCCCTGAAAGCCCCTTCATGACAGGGCAAAGGTCAAAGGCGGGCCATCCCTGTCTACTCCCTTTGGGGTCTGGAGGTGGCTAACACAGGAAAAATGGCTTGCACTGAGAAGGGTCACTTGAGAAGTCTGTGCCCTGGGCAGGCAGAGACCTTTGGATTCCAGATCGACAGTTTAGATTAAGGAAGTTAGAACAAGAAAGAACTCACTCTCCCCGTGCTTGTGTCTCATACGTTATCTGGCCATTTCAGAACTTTCCATACCTTATGTCTCTGCTTACTCAACCATTACCTTTGCTCTCTGTTTTTGGGGATAAGGGTCTTGCTTTTATCTTAACCTCCCCGCTTGCATTCCTGCCCATGTATATTCTATATTCATTTGGAGCACAATAAAAGGAGCCAGTGGACGCTGAGCAGGGGCTGCACAATCTTGACTTGCCATCAGGCAGTAGGGCCTGTGTATGCTGCTCTGAGCTCTCAAGCTTGTATGCACTAAGACTATGTGTGAAAGTCCTTTACTTCCCTAGCGCCATCTCTCTTGCAGATCACTGTCCCAGGTTGGGGTCCACCGCAACCCCAACAGTGTGCCATTCTGAGTAGTGTGATCTTATACCCAGCTAGTTCTGTCCCACTCATCCTCCCTTTATCGAGTGTACTGTGCCATATTTGCTACCTGCCCTTAGTCACTGTATTAGTCCATTTTGTTGCTATAAGGGAAACACCTGAGGCTGGGTAATTTATAAAGAAAAGAGGTTTATTTGCCTCATGGTTCTGCAGGCTGCACAAGGAGCATGGCGCTGGCATCTGCTTTTGGTGAGGGTTTCGGAGAGCTTCCAGTCAAGGTAGAAAGTGAAGGGGGAGCAGGTGTACAGGGGAGCAACCGAGCGAGGAAGTAGTGCCAGTCATCATTGTGGGGAGGGCATTAAACCACTCACAAGGGATCCACCTTCATGACCCAAACATGTCCCACCAGGCTCCACATTCAACACTGGGGATCAACATTTCAACATGAGATTTGGAGGCACCAAACATGTAAACCCTATCAGTCATCTAGTACCCATCTCATATATTGATCCCCTGTCACCATATTACAGTACTTATAATTCAAGTAACCCTATTTTACTTAATGATGGCCCCAAAGCATGAAAGTAGTGTTGTTGTGTATTGTTATAATGGCTCTATTTTGTTACTATTGTTTTTAATCTCTTACTGTGCCTAATTTATAAATTAAACTTTATCATAGGTATATATAGGAAAAAATACTGTATACATATACACACACAGAGTATATATACACACTTTTATATATAAAATGTAATATGTAGTGTGTACATATATGTGTGTGTGTGTGTGTGTGTGTACATACACAAATCTATATATACACATACACACACACAAACATACTGTTTGGTACTTACTATCCAGGGTTTCAGGCTTCCACTGGGAGTCTTAGAACATATCCCCTTTGAATAAGGGGAGACTACTATGATAATGATCATTGTAGTTTACATTTATTGAATGCTTTCTGTGGGTCAGGTGCTATGTCAAACACTGTACATGAAGTAACTTCTTTTATCTTTGTACCTCTATGAGATATGTAGCATTGCCTGAGGAAAGTGAAGCACAGAAAGATTAGAACACTTGCTGAAGGCCACATAGCTGCGTGGTGGGCATGGGATTGAAATTCAGAGTCAGAGCGCCTGACCACTGTGCTATAATGCATAGGCCTTATATGGAGCTGGACATGGATTACAGTGTAGTCCCTGACACTTACCTGCTATATGGCTTCAGCATCCTCACATGTAAAATGGTGGTGATTATAAGCACAGTCATAAGGTTGTTGTAAGGATAATTGAGATGATGCTTAGGGAGAGCTTCATAGGGTCCTTGTTGATAGCTCAACAAATGTTATCTATCCTCCTTCTCTTGACCTCTACCCAAATAACTCAGGATTTTAATGATAATGATTTATTAAAAGAAATACATTCTCTTCACTTTCCCCTACATCCCTTGCAAATTCCATCCACTGGGGCCCATTTTCGACTGTCTTCCTGGTTGAGGTGCTCCCATCACATCTGTGAATGTACAAGCTCTAGGAAGGGATGAACAGTTAAAAAAGAAAGATGGTGATTACTGTTAAGATAGCTCTTCATCTGAGAAACAAACAAAAACAGAATATAATTGAGAGGCAACAGTTCCCAATTCTGGAAATCATTAGCACCAGCAAGGCTGTAAATACCCAAGGATTATGGGTAGATTGGACAAATAATATGTTCTGAACACAACTGGTCTATATTTACAGTATATGTTGATTCTGTTGTGTTTTAAACAACTTATAATCAGAAGTAACTTTTTGTAGCTTTTTATTATATATATTTTTTCCATTAATGGCCACTGAAAATATCATGTGAGGGTCCTGAAATATTTTCATAGGAAATAGGTTTTCTCAGATCAATATGGCAATGCACATCAAAGGCTTAAAATGAGCATACCCTTTGGTCATTATTCTTATTTCTTTTTTGCTTTTGTTGTTGTTTTGAGACAGAGTCTCATTTCCTTGCCCTCAGTAGAGTGCTGTGGCATCATAGCTCACAGCAACTTCAAGTTCTTGGGCTCAAGCAATTCTCTTGCCTCAGCTTCCCAAGTAGCTGGGACTACAGGTACCTACCACAATGCCCAGCTATTTTTAGAGACAGCATCTCGTTCTTGCTCAAGCTGGTCTGGAACTCCTGAACTCAGGCAACTCACCCACCTCAGCCTACCAGAGTGCTAGGATTACAGGCATGAACCAAGCCTGGCTCATTATTCTTTGAATTTATCCCAAGGAAGTTAATAAGGACATGTATAGCCATTATTAATAATGCGAAAATAAGAAATATCCTAAATGTGTATTAGTGGAGGTTGGTAAGTGTATAAACATACATGATGGACTTCCATAAGGCTGTTAAAGATGATGAGATAGAAACATCAGTATTGCTATTAAAAGTTGTTTGATAGCTATTATCAAGAAATCAGAATAGGTACAAGATTATCTCATTTCATATAAATATTATATATCTGTGTGTGTTTAAAATATGGACCAAAATGTTAAAAAGACATTATTTTTGGGTGGGGGTTTATATGTGATTTTTATCTTTTTGTTTAAATAGTCTGATTCTTCTCCAGGATATACTGGGTCAGGAAATTATTTAAAAGGTCTGAGGAAAAAAAGGTCTGGAAACCATTGTCCTGCAATGGATGCATCTTTTGGGGGGGAAGAGTGAGTGAAGAGGGAGACAGTAGGTTTCTGTCCCTTTGGGGCCAAGTGCACAACCCACTTGGGTTGCACAAGGTTTGGGGAAGTCAGAGGGCTTGATGATTTTACCTGTCTTTATTTGGAAACACAGCTATGGCCACACCCATTGCTGACACAGTGCTCCCCCAGGTCACAGTCCCAGTCACCTGTGCAGAACTCAACGCAGGCGCCTGTGGAAGAACAGAGCAACTGAAAACTGTCATGCTTTATGTACAAGTGCTGTGAGGGTAGCCCTTGATTAAGGAGTCAGTTCCACTTTTTTCTTTTAGTTCAATATTTAATATAATGTGTAAATGATTACTGGCAAAATAATATTCATTGACGTCTTGTATGTTCCAGTTAAAAGAAATGCATTCACATAATCTCAAAAAAGTAAGGTCTACTTTAGAGATGGAGATAATTGTATTCATGGAGGGAAAGTGCAAAGAAGCTCACTTAAGTATCTTCACTTCCCCACTCTGCAGGGAACGGAATGGAGAAGGGGAGACTCATATGTATCAAGTGCCATCAAGGATGTCTAAAGTCACTCTATGCAGTGAGTCTTACCCCTTTTTATAGATTGGGCAGCTGGGACTTACAGAGGTGTCTTGCCCACTAGTAGGTACAGATGTGCCTGATCCAGATCTACCTGGACCTTTAGCTTGAGCTCCCTCGGCTGACCCCCAAAGTGAAACAGATTCTGGCCTTAAGAGTGTATCTTCAAATTCCAGGGAATTACTCCTGACCTAAGCCATGGCCCCCCAAGTTCCCAGAGCATCAAAGTTGGTCTTTGAGGACCAATGAAATAGGTCTAAAAATCTGGTCAAGCAAGTGCTCCTCAACAAAGCAGACAACAACATATACTGGGGGAAAGAAGCCCCATTCAGTAAAGGATGCCAGGAAAATCAGATAGCCACATGCAGATGCAACAGGACCCCTGTCTCTTATCACTTTCAAAAATAATTAAAGATGGATAAAAGACTTAAATATAACATATGAAATCACAAAAATTCTAGAAGAAAATATAGGAAAACTTTTCTAGACATCCACCTAGGCTAAGAATTTATGACTAAGACCCCAAAGGCAATTATAGCAACAACAAAAATAAATAAATGGGCCTTGGTTAAATTAAAAGGCTCTTCACAGCAAAGGAAATAGCCAATAGACCAAATAGACAACCTATCTGGGAGAAAATAATTTATACATCCGTTAAAGGGCTAATATCCAGAATCTACAAAGAAAAAACAACCTCATTAAAAAGAGGCAAAAGACACGAGCAGAGGCTTTTCAAAAAAAGATATACAAATGGCCAACAAACATTTGAAAAATGCTAAACATCACTAATCATCAGGGAAATGCAAATTAAAACCACAATAACACACCAACTTGCCCTTCTCAGAATAGCTATTATTCAAAAGTCCAAAAACAATGGGCAGTGGGTGGATGCAGAAAGAAAGGAATGTTTATTTATACACTATTGGTGGGACTGCAGAATTAGTACAACTGCTATGGAAAACAGTATGGAGATTCCTCAAAGAACTAAAAGTAGAAGTACCATTTGATCCATCAATCCCAATCCTGGGTATCTACCCAGAGGAAAAGAAATCATTTTATCAAAAAGGTACATGCACCTAAATGTTTACTGCAGCACAATTCACAATCATAAAGATGTAGAATCAACCTAAGTGCTCATCAATTCATGAGTGGATTAATAAAATGTGATAAATATACATATATATACACACAACACACACACACACAGAGCATGGAATACTATTCAGCCACAAAAAGGGATGAATTAATGTCTTTTGCAGCAATTTTGATCTAACTAGAGACCATTATCCTAAGTGAAGCATCTCAGGAATGGAAAAACAAACACTACATCTATGCTTTAATAATTTGGAACTAATTGATGGACACATAGAGAGAGACGTAAATACCATTGGAAATCAAGAAGGTGGGAGGGGAGGGGTAGAAACCTATCTAATTGGAACCTATCCATTCAAGTGATGAGAACAATAATAGACTTAAGCATTATAAAAGCTACCTAGGTGATAAAAACATTTTATCCTTAATCTTTTGGGGAAAAAAAAAATAGCAGCTGGTTAAGACCACGCAGGAACTTCTAACAAACTGTATATAGATCTGGATGAATGTGTGCTGCGATTTGCTTGGCTATTACTGGGAATTTCTTTACCTGAATCTGTCGCTGGACCTTTCTGGGACTTTGCTTCCTCATCTGTAGAATGGGGTACTTGGGACTATCAGAGGAAATGGGGTTCATTTTCTAGTGTCAATTAACATCAATAGAAGTGGCTATCTAATGCTATGTTGAGAGCAGCCAGGTATCTTTCCCAGGCTCAAAGAGAAAGAGTGCTGTGATTTAGGGGTGTAGGAAGGGGGACTGGTGGAATGTCTACAGTGTATTTGTAGACCACAGAGAAAATCAGTATGATCCCTGCATGCTTCCAGTAGCTGTTGTTGATTTGTGGGGAGAAGGTTGACGAACCCTTATCCCACCCAGCAGTTTGGTCACTCATTAGGTATTTATCTTGATTTCTTACTATGCCTAAAGCATGGAAGAAATTATTCAGGACATACAAAGATGTAAGACAAGCAGCTTAGAGTCTGACACCCGGAGATAAGACTTAAATTTAGACTCAGTTTGGCTGCTAAAAACAAAGAAGCATGGCAGCGCCCATAGCTCAGTGGGTAGGGCACCTGCCACATACACGGAGGCTGGTGGGTTTGAGCCTGGCCCTGGCCAGCTAAAACAACGACAACTGCAACAACAATAACAACAACAAAATAGCTGGGCGTTGTGGCAGGCACCTGTAGTCCTTGGGAGGCTGAGGCAAGAGAATCATTTAAGCCCAAGAGTTTGAGGTGGCTGTGAGCTGTGATACCACCGCACTCTACCCAGGGCGACAACTTGGATTCTGTCTCAAAAAAAACCCAGCAGCATGTAACAAGTATCCTAAGAAGATGATATCACTTCCAATTAAATTAATCGGAAAAAGTGAGTCTTAAAGTACAAGAACCTTTTAAACACAAAATTGAAGGGCACTATCAAGAGAAGAGAAAAGAATTATCAGCAAAAGTTCACAAGGGAAATGCAACAGGGCTGGAGTTAGGGTGAAGCAATAGAGACACCTAGGGCACAAAATTGAAGCAGGACCTTCCACATCTCTGACAGTGAGTGTCTCTTTAAATTGTGCACCTGGGTACCTTATCTGCCTCACCTCTCACCGAAATACAAGGAATTAAGATGGACTGGCAAATGGAAAGCTGGGTAAATGTTAAGAAATAGCTGGAAATTAACCAGGAAAAGTAAGCAGGTGACAAAGTTACAAAGGACTAGCAGATCTCAGGGACCTTAGGAGTTTGGATTTGGTATGATAGATCTAGAGGGGGATCTTGTTGCTGTTTGCTTGGGAAGAGTATTCAGCGTGAGTGCCCAGAACCATCCCAAATAGATATGCAGCAAATTGCAGAAGGGAGAAAAGAGAGGGGCAGGGAGGGTTGTAGAAGTTCTTTCTACAGCCCAAACTTGGGATAATCAGGGCTGGAAATACCATGTGACAATGAGAGGTGGGAAGGGATAGAAGGAATTTACATAAGAGACAGTTTCTAAGAGTGGACAGTATTTGGTGACCAGTTAGATGGGGGAGGGGAAGCATGAGGAAGAGAGAGGAATAGTTGAGTGCAATACTATTTAGAGAGAGTAAAATATGGTGAAAGATAACCCAGGGGAAAAGAAAGCTTGAAAATTGAGGGGCAGCAAACAATGTCAGAGGCTAAAGACTTCGGCAGCTGAGGAGTCAAGCGATTTGTCAACAGGATCTGGGAGAGAAGTTTCAGGAGAGTGATGGGGGCAGGAAAGGAGGCTGTAGTCAATCTTCAAGGGGTTGAGAAATGAGTTACCGGGAAGTAAGGGCAGAGAATTCAGATTACCCCTTTGAGAATGTTGGTGGTAAAAGGAAGAGATTGAGATGATTAATATTTAACAGATTAAGAAAAGATTTCCTTTAGGTGATCCAATCTGTTTGTAGCAGGAGAGGAAGAAACCGGTGGAGAGGGAGATGGAGGGTGGCTGATGAAGGATGAAAGGGGAGGAGTGGGGAATGGATGAAGTCGTGACCCAGGGAAAGGAGGGGAGAAAGCAGAGGAAGAAGAGAGATTCTGCTCTGGGGAGCTGAGTTTAAAGATCTTTCCTTCTCTCCTTTCTTCTCCTCCCACCCCACACACAGTGGTCGCTAAAGTCCCGTTTCCTCGCTCCCTCATTCAAAGAACGGGGCTGCCCTCTGCCTGGACTCACCCAAAGTGTTCCTGGGCCTCACTGAAGCCTGAAGCTCCTGCACCTGCAGGATGAAGATGAAGAGGATCACCAGGAGGAGGAGGCCACCCCACTTCATGTTGCTGTTGGAAGTTTCTGGTGCAAATGCAGCAGGGCTGAGAGCAGCTAAATTTATACCCTTCAAAGCCAGGGCGGGGCTGGAGACTATAGAAGCCGAAGGCCAACCCAGAAACTGCTTTTCCTGGACAAGTAACACTCACCATATGTAACCTTGGGTAATGTCATGTTAGCTAAGTAACATGGCAAGGGAACATCCTCCTCTGACTGGCAAAGAAGTCTCCAAAATCAGGAAGTTGTGCATGACAGATAAAAAAGGGGTGCGTGGGAAGGGTGGAACAATGACCTTTCATTGTGTATGTGTGTGTGTTTTTTTTTTTGAGACAGTCTCACTCTGTTGCCCCAGGCTAGAGTGCCGTGATGTCAGCCTAGCTCACAGCACCCTCACACTGTGGGGCATAAGCGATTCTCCTGCCTCAGCCTTTTGAGGACTGCCATATTGAGCTAATTTTTCCATTTTTTGTAGAGACAGGGGTCTTGCTCTTGCTCAGGCTGGTTTTGAACTCCTGACCTCAAGCAATCCTCCCCCTCAGCCTCCCAAAGTGCTAGGGTTACAGGCATGAGCCAGCGTGCCCAGCCTCCTTGTGTATTTTCATCCACCCGTTCATTTTCAGGGTAAGTAATATCTGCTCTGAGCCAGGCATTTGCTAGGCTTGAGGAGAATGTCCTCAAAGAATGACAGTCTCTGTCATTCTCTACGTGCTAGGTAGCAAGGGTGCAGTCTGTTCTTTCACTTCTCCCTTTCCTGGCACTGCAGGCCTGGCACTTTTGGAATTGAGGACAGGGAGAGGCCTAGGAGAACCTGCACAGATGCTCCCCTGCGGCCTGGAGCAGTAGAGGGGTGACCTCAGCCTCCCTCTGCCTGGTCTAATCCTCTGTAGGCAGGGAGGGTGGTCTTTGCTTCCATGATGCATGCAGTTTTCTTGCACTAGACTTCCATTTCATCTCATTTCAACTTCCTTTCTGAGAACCCAGACTCCCACTATACATGTTAAAAATTCCTCCAGGATGTCTCTCATCCTGCAGCTCTGGGAGGGGAGTGGGGTTGGGGCTGTAGTCATTTCTCACCTCTTGTAGGCACTCCTGATCTAGGTGAGTGATTTTCTGAGACACACACTACTCCCCTTGTTTATTGGGGGGAGAGGAAGAGGAGGATATACCCTCCTCCCTCCCCAGTGGTGGCAGGAATTTATGGGGGACATGTATAACTTTTGGCTATGAACACCGTCCTATAAGATATCTTAATGTGAGGTGAGGGAGATACCTGGGCTGATTGGGGGTATCAAGATCTATTTGCAACCCTTTTATAGGTCCCTAAGCCACTTTCTAGAGTTCACTTCACTTTAAAAAGTGAAGTACTTATTGTTTCATTAGGGGCACAGGTTCCTGATTCTGTTATGCTTCATTTGTCATTATTCCTGAAGTGTGACCAGTTAGAGGTCCGTTAGATATACAACTGACTTCATAAGTCATTAGTACTTTGGGAGCAGAATTTAAGGGGTATGATTATAGGCCATTCATAAAGCAATTTTGCAGACTGTCTCAACTCAATCCTCCCTGGCCCAAAGCTGAGATTGATTGATATCCAATATGTCACAGGCCCAAAGCCCGATCAATAGAAATCTTTAGAGACTGACCCTAAGTGCTGAAAAGGGACAGTGATATTCCAAATTTTAAAAATGTTAAAATCTGAAATAAAAATATTTTTGAAATTGTGTAAAACAGAAAGGTATGCTGGAATTAAGCACATTTCTTTTTAGATGTCCTCAAGTCTGATTTTATTTTAGGTGCCTTGTTTCGCTGGTACCCTAAGCACATAGTAGTTTGCTGTTTGGGTTACTCAGAGCTGAATGGGGGCATCCCTGCCCCCCGTTTTGCCCCTCACTCCCAGGCCTCCTCCATCCCTGACTGCTCTGGTTCCTGAACCTTGCAAGTGCTTCATTCTTTGGTAACACAGCTCAGGTGTTCCTTAAACTTGGAATTCCTTTTCTCTTTCCTTTTCTGACTGTCCAAATCCTTATCTAACAAGGCCCAACCTAAATGTCACCTCTAGAACTTTTCTCAAGCCCCACCTCTGGGAGAATAACTTTCTCTTAGTACTTATTTGTCATAGGACTTATCACACTATGTTGTAATTAATTATTATTTTAAATTTCTCTCCTATATTTTGGTTTCTAAGATGGGGTTTTATTTATCTTTTGTCTTCAGTGCTCAACAATGTAGAATCCTCGATAGTTATTAAAGGAACACATGGTGGAGATAAATGAATGGGGGTTTTGACTAAACAGTGGGAGGAAAGAGAAGACTGGGAGGGTGGGAGGAATTTGGGGAGCATGAGGTGCATGGGCCTGCACAGGGCCCTCAGTGGGGTCTTTAAGTTGCCAGAGTGAAAGCTCCATAAAGGCATTAACAGCAGAAAGGACACAGCTTTGGAGCTGGATAAACTTCCACGAGGCTGCTTCCTGGATGTGTGACTGTAGGAAAGCACTGATGGCAGTGAATAACAAATTGCATGCTTGTTTTGAAAACTACTTATTAGCAAGCACTATCTGCCATACTCAGTGCTAAATGCTGGAACGTGGTGTGAACAGGCAGGCAAACAGCAACCACATTGGTATAAGAGACAGAAACAATGTCTGTCTCTGTTCATACAAACAGACTTTAAGGAGAAATGAAATGTCATCTGGCTATGAAGAATCATCCCGTTTTCATTTAACATGAATGACTGGGTTACTTGCTACCCAAGAAAGCATCCTCAACTCTCAAAGTGTTCCCCAGCTTTTGGTGCACAACCATTCTCCCTGGATATAACTTGGGGTGCAGCTGTTTTGTGCTGGGAGTTAAACAGATATTGAAGCTTTGTTGGGCTACAGTGCCTCAAGAAACTTGATTTTCTTTTATGGAAACCAAGAAGCTCAACAAGACCTTGCTTGAACAGAAGCTCACCCCACCATCTTCCTCTGTTTCATATACCTATAGAGTAGGAGGAAGGTGACTACCCCTGAGCCCTCAAGTTTAAGATCAGCCCAGAAAGTATTAGATTTTCTGAATTCCAGATCCAGACTGCTCAGGGTAATAATTTCATTAGCTCAGTTTGAATCAGGCATCTCTGCAGGTGATAGAACAAACAAAGGTGTTGAGGGCCTGGGTGTGTTTTGGGGAGGAGAGCATTCAGGGAGCTGTTGTAATTAGGAGGACACCCCACATGGTTTCCAAAATGGAAAGGCATTAGTATAGCCATTTTGCAGATGAGGAAACTAGGCAATAACAGTTACAGGGCAGAACCAAGATCAAACTCCAAAGGCAGTGCTCTTGACTAGTGCATATTACTGTCAGGCTAGGTCCAGATTCTTAGAAAATAATAGGGATTCCTCTGGGCACAGATAAATGAGCTTTTGAGGACACTCATGATCAAGATTTCATTAGCAGAGGATGACTGCTTTGGGCTCAGCTACTTGCTACGGAGGATTAAAAGTAGGTGTTATTGAGTGGTGCCTGTGGCTCAAAGGAGTAGGGCGCCGGCCCCATATGCCGGAGGTGGTGGGTTCAAACCCAGCCCTGGTCAAAAGCTGCAGGGGGAGGGGAAATAGGTGTTATCCACCAAAAGCTGTAACCTTGGTTTTAAAAGGGTTGAAGAACAGTTTGTGGCCTGTATTGCAGGCTGTTTACTCAAATCATTCTGAGGCTGTGAAATATGGGACCAGTGTGAAGAGAGCACAGTGGATGAGAGTGAGAACCCTGGAGGGCTGCAGATGTGGTTTGCATCTGCCTAACTTGGGAAAATTAGTTTCCATCTTTGAGTCTCACTCCCCTTATTTGTGAAGTGGGGGTCATAATTGCTACCTGTTGGATGGACTAAATATATACACATACACGTGCCCCCAGCACAGAGTCCTCAAAACTGGCAGATACTATTACGAATTTCTGTGAAAGGGGTTGCATGTCTTGCTGTTCCCTAGAGCAGGGCACTTATAGAGAGCTTATGCAACGTGTCATTTCATTAAGGAAAGATTTCAAAATAGAGAAGAATCAGAACCTGTCTGTATTTCATTCTGCTGAGTATTATAAACTGTTCCAGGAAGAGACTCTGGGACTTTTGCCACTATAACTGCCAGCTCAATAGCTGTATATGGGTTTCATGGTTTCAATACAGAGATCAAGAAGCTGAGCATGTGACCACTTGGTCACAAACCTTACATAATCTCTTCCTAAAGTGACAAATAGCAAAGCAATTGTGTAGAGTGCACTGTCCCCACCCAAAGGGTTCCTGTTCCCAGCATGAGGCTTTGCAACATGAAAGGGTCATTAGCAGCAATGAGTGTGGAGGACTCAGCTGTTCCAAATACCAGCTCCACTGCTCACTATGCTCTGAAACTAGAGCATAACTCGCAGGTCAAGGTTACTGACAAGGACTGTAGGATAAATCTGGGCACTGTGAGAATAATAAGCATGTGTCCTTCCACCTCCTCCTCTTCATCCTCTGTTAGATCTAGAGAGTGTCTCAAGTCAGAACCTGAGCTCAGGAGCCAGATCCCCTGGACTCAGATCCTGACTGCAGCTTAGTAGCTATAGGACTGACAGAAATCTCCGTTTTGGGTTTGTTTTCTTTTTTCTTTTCTACTTTTTAAAATCTACTTTTCTTTATTTTATGTTTTATTTTATTTTATTTTTTTTGTATCACAATTACCAAAGCAGAATTTATTTTTTCTTGCATAGAAATAAAAATGAATTTGGAACAGCTTAATATTGCATCTTTTAAATTCATGTTGTCCTCTTTTCCCTCGGAACATTTCTCAAATGCAACAGACAAGGAAGCTACCACTTGACTCTCATCATTCAAGACTAATGTCACCTTTGTCTGGACAAAAGGCCATGCAGAGAGTCCTTCTTCTCTGAGCCTGCTGCTTCTTGACCGGTTGTCTCCTAAGTTGAAAGCCCGAGGAGGGGAGGACAGGAGGGGTCCCTCAGAATTAACAGTGGCATAACTTCTGCTCCGTGAGTTTCCCCACTTCCCCCTTAACAGCCAAGGCCTGTGACCCATAAAGAGCTTTCCAGAGAGCCCAGCCCAAAAGGAGATGAAATTTTTGAGACAGTATTTTGAGAAAGGGATGTAATTTTACCTTTTTAGCCAGCACGATAAAAACTATAGCAATTACCATGGCCTGGAACACTGGTAAGCATTTTATGAAATGTCTTAGTTCAGGCTATTATGATAAAATTCCATAATGTGGGAGACTTAAACAATCAACATGCATTTCTTACAGTTCTGGAGGCTGAAAATCCTATCATTTGGGCATCAGTAAATCCAGTGTCTAGTGAGGGCTCTTTTCTTGGTCTGCAGGGGGCCACCTCTTGCCAGATCCTCATGTGGAAGAGAGAGAGGTGTTTTATTTTATTTTTTGAGACAGAGCCTCACTCTGTTGCCCTGGGTAGAGGGCCATGGCATCATCATAGCTCCCAGCAACCTCAAACTGTTGGGCTCAAGCGATCTTCTTGCCTCAGCCTCCCAAGTAGCTGAGTCTACAGGTGCCCATCACTACACCTGCCAAGCTTTTCTGTGTTTAGTAGAGACAAGGTCTCACTCTTGCTCAGACTGGTCTCGAACTCCTGAGTTCAGGCAATCTACCCTCCTCAGTCTCCTAAAGTGCTAGGATTACAGGCACAGGCCACCTCACCTGGCCAGAAGTCTCCTTTTTGATGGCAGTACCAATGGGCAGAGATGGGCTGAAGTTTACATGCTATCTTCCACTATGCTGGGCTGGCGCATGTGCCCTGGGTGAAGACAGGTATTTGGAAGCTTAGGTTCTCATAGGAAGCTGACCTTTCTGGATTCTATAGACCTGTGTGTTGCATTAGGTAACAACTCATTTTCAAACAAGCTCTCTGAGCCAAGGCAAACAGTTTCAGGACTTGGCCTAGAAATGGAGACAGAACCATCTAGAACTCCCCATTTGGTCACACTACCTAAAATGCTAACCAGAAGAGATTTCCTTGGGTATTTAATCCTCTTGCCATGTTCAAATCTGGAGGAAATCCCATATCTAATTATAATAACATTTTACTTCCTCTTCTCAACTTATGCAAAGACAGCTCAAAGCTGCCTTTTGTTACAGATTCTCAGAAATGTTGATCTAGCTTTTATGTTTAAGTGTTCATCTTTCCTTTTGCAAAAGTTCTTCTGAAGAACAACCTTCTTTTGCAAGGTGTTCTGTGTAATGCTTGGATTCATTATAAGGATGCTCTATGTAATGCTTGACCACTAAGGGGCCAACCAGTAAACAGCCAGTGGATCCTTGCCACCACTGATACTGGCAAAGCTTTGTACCAGTGATTCTCAACTAGTGGGCCGGGAGAGGATCTTAGGTGTGCCATGAAAATTTTAAAGATCATTAATTAAATGATTTTCAAAGGAAGTTCAGAGCACAGTAGATATATTCTTTTTTACTCTTTTTTTTTTTTTGCTCAATGTAATTTAAATGTGCGGCGGAAGTTTATAAGTTCAGTGTGCCATGAGATAAAAAAGGTTGAAAAACACTGCTCTATAGGAATGGTAGAGTCTGGCTGGCTATTTATCACACTGCTTTCTTCTTCCTGAGAACATAGCAGTTCACGTTTCCCAGCTTTCCTTGCAGTTAGTTAGCTATGGCCACAGAATGAAGTTCTAGTATTGGACTATAAGCAAAAGTTATATAACCCCCTTTCAGGGTGAAGCCCCTAACTTCCCTCCTTCCTGTGCATAATCCTTTCTTTTCTTCCCATGGCTAGCCTGAACCACATAAGCAAATGAAGCAAATTATCTCAGAAGTCATGTGTAGAAGGTGATGAAGACCCTAAGATGGAAGGAGCCCAACCCCCAAATTACCACTTGGAGGAAAGCTGTCTCCTATTCAAGAATATCAGTTTTCTGAACATGGTATGTTATAGGAAACAAAGATGTCAAAATATAAGATAATTTAAAGTATTGACTTAAGATATTTTTTGACTAAAAACTTACTTGTTATTGATTATGCATCCAGTGTTCTTGGATAGACCAAAATGATGATAAATTAAAATTCTGCCTGAAATAATAAAAAAACCCAGCAGTTTTGGATTTTACACCAGGGAGGAATAAATTCCCATAGAGTCAAGCCAGTAAGATCTGGTGATTTATTTGTTGCAGCTGCTACTTAATACAATGTAAATTCTCTTTAGTTGCTGTGGGGACAGGCTAGAAAAAATCACAAAGGAGAAAAATTTGTAAGGAGCACAAAAGGCAAGAATCTGTATCTATCAATTTGGAAGAAGTTGAAAGATTAGATTAGAAATCAACTGTTTGGAATAGATTAGCAGTATAGATTAAGAGGTAATTAATATTTTCCACCCAAATATAGCATATGTTCCCTTTTAAAAGTTAATTCTAACCCAGACCCTTTGTTCATTCCCCTATACATTGTTCTCTTAGGTCTTACACAAGACCACCCATGCATCACGTATAAAGACATAGGTTACTTGACTCATAAATAATCATGATGAATCAGCTAATGCTATATGGTAAATGTTGTTGAAACACAATAAAAAGCCTAGTGACATTTCAGGTGGGCATGGCATTCTCCTGGCACGTCTTTACTGCTGGTGAGATTGCTGGTGTCTGAGTCTCTTTGGTTGTTGTTCCAGCAGTAGCTGAGTGTGAGAGTCTTTCTTTGTCACACTGTCCTCCAGTTTAGCCAGGTTCCAGGGAAGTCAGGAGAGGCAAATAGCAACAAGTTGCCTCACTTTTGACAAATCATCTGATCTCTTTCTTCTGTCACCACCACCATCACCCACACCCTCCACTGGGCTCCTAAAGAGAATGGCTACTTTTGGGGATTTCTAATTTCTTAAAGTCACTATTAATTTTTTGCGTATAATGGTGGTGTTACAGCTGTTATGGAATACTATTATTTGTGTAATATTTAGGGCAGCAGTACCCAACATTTTTGGCACCAGGAATCATTTCATGGAAGATAATTTTTCTGCAGAATTGGGTGTAGGGATGGGACAGGAATAGAGCTCTGGCAGCGATATGAGCTATGGGAAGTGGTTATAAATATAGGTGAAGCTTTGTGAGCTGCTCCTGCTGTGTAGCTCAGTTCCTAACCGGACATGGACTAGAGTCTTTTTGACACCAGAAACCAGTTTCATTGTAGACAGATTTGTTGGGGACCAGCCCCGAACTATGCTGTCAGTTCCCTCCCAGTGGCAACACAAAAAGTCAAACACAAGAGCAAGTTTTTTAAAGGAACAGCTGGGTCAGGAGACTGTCTACCTTCAAACATAAGGACCGTGGACAGCCCCTTGCTCCAGGCTAGTTCTGTTTTTATTGTGTACGCCATTGTTTTAATCATCAATCTAATGGGGGAAAGGCTAACCCTTACATCATGGTTCTTGCTAGGCTTGAATTTTCTAACCAAACTATTTCTTAAACCAACTGCATTAATTAGACTGATTTACCACTTACTATTGTTGCTCTAAGTTATTTATGATCTTAACACAAACAGAGCATGGGACAGGGAACACAGTCCAGGAGCAGGATGTCAAAGCATCCTCAATTAGTCCTCAATTAGGCCAAGCACACAAATCACAGGTGAGGCAATTAACACTCAAGAAGCCTTGTGCTCAGATGACTGAAGCTTCCGACCATACCACAGTGACAGAAGAAAGGAGATATTTTTTTCTCCTTCTCTAGTCCAGAAAGACCCTTTCTATATTTAATGAGGTTTAAGTGTTCTGCATTCCCTAACTCCCCCAAAGCGCTCACTCTCCCTGAGAGGGCAGTCCTGCCTGGGTGAGCCTTGGGGCTCAGTGACCTTGAAGCACAATTGGAATTGTGCTGGGGGTGGGGTGAAGTTCCAGCAAAATAGCTTCTTCAGTCTTAAAGGGGCCAGGCTTCCAGGTGGTGCATTTTGCACCAGAATTTGGGTTTCTCTGATCCACTTCTCTCCTGTCTCTGTTCCCTTTTGCCCATCACCTACAATCATTTTCTAATTCAATTCCTAATCTACCTATAAAAAACAATTGCATATTGGCTTTAAGCTTATTAAATCATTATTATTAGCAATGCAAGTACATCAAGATATGACTCTTCCCTTAAGTACCCTTATGTACATCTGCACAAACGTTTCTTTTTCTTTTTTTAAATTTCAGATTAATATGAGAGTACAAATGACTAGGTTGCATTGTGTTGGTTAGGTAAAGTTTAAGTCATAGTTGAGCCCTTCACTCAGAGGCTGTGGTTAATACCCTTACGTTGTGACCATTAGGTGAGTGCACACCAATCTCCCTCCTTCCTCCACTTTCCTTCCACTTCCTTCTTTTTCTCCCTTGCATTTAACTGTATTTTCCTCTATGCTATAAACATGTAGTTGTTTATGTATTGGTTTCATTATTAGTATTGAGTACATTGGATACTTGCTTTTCCATTCTTGTGATCCTTTACTAAGAAGAATGTTTCCCAACTCCATCCAGGTTAATACAGAAGATGTAAAGTCATCATCCTTTTTTATGGCTGAAAAGTATTGCATAGTATACATGTACCACAGTTTATTAATCCTTTCATAGGTTGATGGGCACTTGGGTTGATTCCATGTCTTGGCGATTGTGAATTGAGCTATGATGAACATTCTAGTGCAAATGGGATGGGAGATGGGAGGGGAGGTGGAGCTCAGGTGGTGATAGCCTAGTTCCTAAAAGGCCACTGACTGAAACCAGTCTGCAGGCTAGGGAGTTGGGGACTGCAGATTTAGGGAATATCAGCCCATGCTGTAATTCAGATGTTATTTCATTTTTTCCTGTAGGCAGGTGAAGCCTGAGGACTTTGGGGTTACATCAGTGTATACTTTTGTTGGTGTAGGAAATGGAATTTTTGTGACTGCAGAGGTTTTGGTGTGAGACTGTGAAGGTATATCTCAATGAAGAAGAAAAAAAGGATAGGGTGGACACATTTTGGGGGGAATTGGACCAGCCTGAAATATGTATAGGGGTCTGGGCCCATTGCACAGATCCAAACATGCCAGTCAGAAAGCAGCTGCTTCCCAGGGAGTGTGATGTGGTTTTCAGACTCCAGGGACATCACAAGCCACTGGCAGGTGAGATGGTGCTGTTTCAGTTTAGAGGTCCCCTCCTTATCTCCCAAAGTTTTGGGAGGGCCGAAGACTCATAGCCTTTATTTTAGGGACTATTTAATCAGCTTGGCAAGGAGACTATGTAATTGACCCAAGTCTTTCAAATTCTTGGTCCCCCAAGCATTAACCAACTAACTGAACTTTAGGAAACACTTCAGTGTCAATTCCTAAGGCCCCAACATTATAAGTCTTATACTTCCTACTGTGGGGCAGTGGTAAGTATGTTCTTTTCCAAAGTGGTTGATTAGAATGAAATCCCAGATACACACATGTCCTCGGTTTTAATTTTGGAGGTAGCATAGTGTAGGAAAAGGAGGAAGTTTTGGAGCCACTAAGCCCCAGGTTTAAAAGCAGGTGCTACAACATCCCAGTGATGCGATCTTGACAATATCCATAGATTTCTTCATCAAAAATCAGAGGCATATTCTACTCAACTCATTGGGAATAAGGAAATAATGTAGGTAAAATGCCTAGTACCTAATAATATATCAGATAAAATATTTTCTTTATCCTTTACATGTGTTCTTTATCCTCAACTAGGGTTTAAAGTCTTGCAAAGGTAAGAGGCTATCCCGCTATTCTGTACAACCTCTATGGGGCCACTGGATACCACATTAGAACCATATTTTAGTTGTTACTACCCTGGGCACCATCTTCCAGACCAGAGGCCCAATAGGGCCCTCAGCCACTCTACTCACTCAGTTTCTGAAGTGATTTTCAGGCTACCTGAGTGACATTAGGCAAGTCTCAATATGCGTGGTGGACAAGAGGAGGCCTGGCTGGAGCCAGTCACAGGGGAGAGCAGATGTACTCTCTAAGGAGAGGAGAGGGGTAGGTAGAAAGGGAAGTTCAAACAGGCAGCTGTGTTTGGAATTTCAGCTGTGGAGCGATAGTAGCAGGATTGAAACATGCAATTAAGGTATAGTTGTATAACAATTAGAATAAACCAGTGGCAAAGGAGAAATCTGTGACATTGGAATTGGTAATTAGAAAACTGAACTCCTTGATCAGATGAGAAGAAATTTTCTCTGGAATGTAAGTAGAGGAGTTGGATTTAAACAGACAAGGGAGAATTTTTTCCATTATTCTGAGGGTTTAAGCAGAGTCAATGATACAAATATATGGAAATAGAAGGGGAGGGAATTTCTGCCAACTTGCAACTATTTTCTCACTGAAGGATGTGTGATAGCCAGTGAGACTTGAAGTGGGAGGCTTGAGGGAGAGAGAGACGAGATGGAGATTTGAAGAAAGAGCATGTGAAATAGTCATCTTGTGTGAGTTGGGGGGAAGGTGAGATTTCCAGGCAGTGTTGAACACTGGGGCTGGTCTGTGGTCCCAGGAGAAAGATGAAACATGTGGGGTGGATGGAGCCAAGTCCCCTCAGCCAAGCCCAGTCTAACCAGCCAACCTAGATGCATGAGCAAGTCTAGCCAAGATCAGCAGAATTGCCCATTTGGGCCTAGCCCAGATCACTTGTCCCCCAGCTGACTCACAAATTCATGGGAATAATTGTCATTTGAAGCCACTGAATTTTGAAGTAGCTTATTGAACAATGCTATTATGACTGTAAATATCTGACATAAAGAATAAGGATAAGGAGTGTTATTAAGTTTGCCCTGAGGCTGCCTTTATACCTTGAGTCCTTCCATAACCAATTGGAACCTAACTTCATATTTAAACTAACTGAAAGCATAATTTAGGAGTGTGTTTTGTAACAAATAGCCACGTTGTCAGCCAATCATAGGTTGCCAACTGATCAGACCATGTCCAAATACACAGAGCTGTAACCAATCAAGCTGTTTCTTTACCTCATTTCTGTTCCCTGCCTGTAATTATTACCTGCTCACTTGTGGAGCAGAGCTCTCTGAACCGCTTCTGGTTCTGCAGGCTCCCTGATTTGTGACTCATTCCTTGTCCAATTAAACTGTGTTAAATGTGTCTAAGGCTTTTCTTTTTTACAGGAGGAATGGACAACCAAGAAAGGTAGGACCTCAACTCTGCCCTGAATTTTTACTGCAATTTCAACAGTAACTTTCACTCTTTGTAAGGTCTATCACTAACCTTGTTCCTTCTCTTCTCCTCAAACCTCAATTTCTATTAGTCGATCAACATGTAAGTGCACATAGGGAGGTATAACTCAATGGGAATCAAGTGGGTGTGAGGGGGAAGGAGGAGTTGGGTTAATTCACACCTAACAGGTATAATGCACACATTCTGGGTGAAGGTCACACTTATAACTTTGACCAGAAATGAACAAAACAAACTATGAAATCAAAAAGTGTGTACCATTCTAATATTCTGAAATTTAAAAAAAAAACATCTATTTCTTTTAATTCTTACACTCAGCAGAGGACCTTGCTTCTTACTCTACAGAGAAAATATTTTAACTACTAATTCAATTTCTTTAATAGATAGAGTACTATTTAGATTATCTAGTTCTTCTTTAGTTAGCTTTGGTAGTATATCAACCTGGGTCCAAACAGGAGAAAGACACCACACAGTAACTTATTCAAAAAAAAAGTTTAAGATAAAGAATAATGAACCTAGGGGATTACAATAACAAAGGATTGGCTAATAAAAAGTATAGAGATTTATAGAGCGTATATAAGTGGCAGATAGAAGGAATAGTTGTTAATTCTAAAGCTGAGATGGAGCACCCAAAGAAGGCCCATCCCGTCCCTTGCTCCTAGAACTGAGATTTGACCTCTTTGGGGAAGGCATGGCCAGGAGTGTGGAATGGCAGTCACTGTACCCTTCACCAGCAAGAAATCAACCTTTCAGGGTGCCAGGAGAAAGCTGTCTTTACTAGGTGTCTTAGCAGAGGCACTTTGCTACAAGACCACTCAAAAGAGGTGTTGGGGGATGCTCTGGGCTGCTGGGTGCTACTGGCTGCTGGGCAGTGCAGGAGTTGACACTGGAGGAACCACCTGCATTGTGGGGATTGGCGGCGCTCTGCTGCAGAACCATCCAGTGTTAGGGTGCACAGCAGATCCTGGGGGAAGTTGCTGGCCACTAAGTGCTGCTGGCCACTGTGCCCCCCAGGGACTAAGCACTAGAGAAATACAAACACTGGGGAAGCCGAGTACTGCAAGCTTTTTCTGCCTGAAATGTCTCTCCAGTGCTCTGTTCCAGCAAACCTTCATTGCCATTTGGCAAAAGAAAAAATATTTACAGGGTCCAGATCTATTTTGCAGAACGGTCTAAAAGAGTGAATTTGGGGCTGAGAGGCAACAAACTAATAACCAATCCAGATTGTTTGTGTCTTTTAAGCAATTTGGACATTTCATTGACGTTTTCAAATTTATTGACATAAAGTAGTTCCAACTAATTCCTTAATATCTGTCCAATCTACAGTCGTGTCTCCTCTTATCCCTAATATTGGTGATTCTTTCCCCTGTATTTCCTGATTATTCTGGAGGATTATTGATTTTGCGGATCTTCTTAAAGAAGCTTTTGGTTCTCATGATTTTCCCTATTGTTATTCTGTTTCCTATTTTATTGATTTTCATTCTCATCTTGATCATTTCCCTTTTCTGCTCACTTCAATTTTATTTTGCTCTTTTTAAAAAACCATTTTTAAGTGGAACATGAAAACCTTTCTAATGGGAATTTAGGGCAACAAATTTCCATGGAAGTGCTGCTTTCAGGGCCTCTCACAAAATTTTGTGTGTGTTTCCGTTTTCCTTCAGTTAAGAATAACTCCTAATTTCCCTTTCGATTTCTTCTTTGACTTATAGATTATTTACAAATGTGATAGTTTACAAATATGTGGAAAATTTCTAGATATTTCTCTGTTATTGCTTTTAATTAAATTCCATTGTGATCAGAGGGAAAAAAAACTTTGACCTGAATCCTTCCAAATTTATTGACACTTATTTTATGGCTCAAAACATGGTTTAGTTTTGGTTGGTAGCCCATGTATGCCTGGAAAATAATACACAGTTCTACTGTTACCAGGTGGACAATTGTATAAATGCCAATTAAGCAAAGTTGGCTCATAGCATTGTCTGAGTCTCAAGTTTTTTCTGCTATTACTGACTTTATATCCACTTGTTCAATCAATTGTTGAGAAAGACATTTTGAAATTTTTGAGAATAGTTATGGATTTATCCATTTCTCCTTATTAGGTACATAAATGTTTGTTATGCCCTCTTAATGAATTGACTGCTTTGCGTGAAATAAAATTCTTTATCCCTGTGAATATTCTTTGCTCTGTATTAATATACCCACACAGTGTTCTCTTTTTTATACAATTTTTATTTCAGGAATAATTTTAGATTTACAGCAAAGTTGTAAAGAGAGTACAGAGCACTCCTGTATGCCTCCCACCCAGTTGCCATTGTTAATATCTTCCATGACCATAGTACATTGGTCAGAACTGAGAATTCAACATTGGTACATTCCTATAAAGTATACTCCAGAATTTGTGGATGTTCACTAGTTGTTTCAGTAATGTCCTTTTTGTGTTCCAGGATCCAGTCCTGGATGCCACATTGCATTTTTTTGTTGCTTCTTTTCTCCTCTGATGTATGGTATCACTTCAGTCTGCTCTGGCTGGATATTTTGTGGAATGCTTCTTAGTTTGCATGTGCTTGGTGTTTTTCTCATTATTAGACTGGGACTTCGGGTTTGGGGGTAGAATATTACAATCAGAAGACAATGTCCTGGGGCCAGGAGTGGCTGGTGAGTTTCCATACTCCACTGGCCATGCCAGGATCAGACCAGGACTGAGAAGCCAGAATGGAAGAAGGTGAGGCAAAGGTGGGCATCCTTGGAAATAAGCTGGGAAGATGGAGAGGCAGAGAAGGCGTGGAGGAATCTGCACAGGAACTCACTGCAAGCTACAGCCATGCGTGGTGCTGCAGAGTCGCACACTGCCAGCACCAGGGGGCACCCTTCCCATGGACTATAGGTATCTACATGTTCCTGGAGTTGTGCAACACAGCAGCCCTAAAAACTGGGGGATAAATGCGATTGTATCTTCATTTCCCCACCCAGGCTGGGACGTCTAAGACGCTGAGGTTTTGTGGCTGTGCTATGCCTGTAGTAGGAAAGGGAAGGAGAGCTAACCCAAAGTCTGAGGGCCATTAGCCTCCAAGTTTGGGTTGCCAAAGCCAGGGAGAAGAGAGATGAAATATTCTTGAACTTGCACCAATTAGCACTCAACTCATCCCAGGTGAGCCTGCTCCAATCACTACCCAGGGCCTCTCTTTACACTTCGGAGGTAACCTAACTGCTCTGAAACCTGCACCTGAAAGGCAACAAGGACCAAATTCTTGCAGAATTTCCTTAAAGCTTCCTGTCTAGCTCTCAAATTTTCAGAAAGACACAAACACGAATGACAGTGAGCTGAAGCAGGTCATTTGCTGTCTGGCCTCCATGGCTTCCTTGACATAACCCTGTAGAAGATTTGATCCTGGGACAAGACAGAAATCATGACCTACATCTTGACCTACATCTTGGTCCCTAAGCCTCTGATAGTCAAAGGGCTTCCTTTGCAGAAGAATGGTGACCAGAACTACCTTCTGATTATTGGCCCAGAGTCAATTCTGTACACTGCAATGGAATTCCGGAGCCAAGGCTGAGTAGTAGAGAGTCTACTCAGGGAGTAGTAGGCAGGTCTGATTTCAGATCTTGGCTAATGCCTTAAATGGCTGTGTGATCATGGACAGTTATACATTAGAAAGGAAAGTTTTCCTGATCCTAGAATACTGGGGGCCAGTTACATAGGTACCCTCTCTACCCAGCATGTGACAAAATTCCAGATTCCCAGAAGGAAAGTATGTGTTCATCATAAACCATACAGTTTTCACACACACACACACACACACACACACACACAAAATTAGATGCAATGAGGAATTCATCATTTAGGGAAAGTTTTGTATCAGTTTAGGGAACTGTTGAGCATGCAAGATCCCCAATGCCAGGCAAGGGCCAACTTTGCAAATTGGCTTCCTCTCTTTCTTTGTTCTTTTCGTTCTATTCCTTTATTCCCTTATGCCCACCCTTAATGCTCACTGCCTTCTCCCGTTGACACCCCAGACACTACTACAATAATACAACCAAATACAGATGCTTCATCTTGTCCTGACAACAAGAAAAAACTTCCCAAAGCAGTAAATGAGATCTCTAAACTTGCAGGCAATGCAAACTTTCAAGCAAGCCCTCCCCAACCTGCAAATCCCAGGGAGAAAGTAGAGGACTGACTGGAGCAATCCTGCAGCTTTGATCAAAATCACACAATGTTCGCACTGTAGTTTCAAAAGGGCAGGCAGGCGTCTGTATCCAGAACGAATGAGACCCTCTGAAAGTGGCTTTCTCTTTCATTTTTATAACATGCACATTGCCAGAGTTTAACCAATCACCTATAAATGAAAGCCTGTATAAAATCATAATTTGGCCTTGAATGTTGACTGGGTGATGTGGACTAGTGGATTGTCAAGAAAAATTATCCTCTGGAAAAAGATGAGTCCATGCTGGACAGACCATCACTCTGCCCTATTCAGACCAGACCATCCCTTCTGCTTTAAATTTGTCCAAATTGGCACAGTTCCAGCCAGGGTTAGTATTTCTGCAAGTAGGCTTTCTAAGGATAGCAGTTTTAGGTCAGCTGTGTTATCTTTTCTACATGCATGAATTACTTCTCGTAGAAAATGAAGAACTTCTCAGAGGGAGGAGTCCAGAGCTCAGAGAGTAGAATTAAGAGCTATGGAAAACATAGCTAAAGTGGGTAAACAATCACTCCAGAAAGAAAAAGAGAAAAATAGACCAGGCACTACTTCCAAAAAAGAACACAGGCATGTTCAAAAAGCCTCTACTGTCTCTGGAGTGGGAGACTTGTTGGCACATGCAGGACTGGACTTTAGATCAGCTGTGGATGCAGGATTACAATGTGCCTCCCATTCTTCCTGTCTTTGTAATGGAAGTGTCCATTGCAATTATTCAGCCCCTGTCTCCTTATGTACCTTGGGGAGTGTCAGGAATAGGAAACTTGTCTTTTTAGTTCATAGGTCTTTGGATCAAGAGGAGCCACACCAAATGAACCTTATCTACGTCCAAATGTGATTATAGATCCATAGGGTCTTGGCCTTCAGTACTGACACAAGGATTAGATAAGACTTTGGGGGGTCTTGGCCAGGCTAACTCTAGTGTGCACATGGGAGGAGTGTAAATCATTAAAGACAGAGATAGACTATCACAGATTATTGCATGAATAGCCCCAGTTTCACACCTTTCTATATGTTGGCTAACTCCTCTGCATGCTGTTACATGGGTTTGGCCATGTAACTTGTTTGGCCAATAAGTGAGGCAAGGAGAATCTTGAGAGGTGACTGTGAAGCTGTCCAAAATCATCTTACCACCAGCCTATCTGACCACAGAGGCATGGGTGAGTTCAGCTAAGCTAGTCCTTCCTAGAAGCACCCAACAAACCCACAGAATATTACCAAAATACGTGCTAAACAAGCCAGTTTGTTGTCTGAAGCTACTGAGTTTTGGAGCAAGTGGTTTTCTAAGAAGACTAAATGATAGAGGTATAGCAAGATACTTAAGGGACCAGAAGACAAGCTGGCCCTAGGTTAAGACAGAGGAAATTTATTGCTGTCCTGACTTTGGTGAAAGCACATGAGTTTTGATGATATTTTCTAACCAGGATAGAGAAGGGGAGCAGTTGCCAAATCAACAGCGACATGTCAAATTCCAGTATCATTGCTAAGTCAATAAACACAGAACATCTGTTACCACCTGCTTAAGTCTAAGTTACCCCTCATTCTCCTAGATGATATCTTCAGCACAGTTCATGTTGGTGAGTTAAACAGGGCATGTAAAAAATTGCCAACAAAGCAGCGCCTGTGGCTCAAGGAGTAGGGCACAGGCCCTGTATACCGGAGGTGGTAGGTTCAAATCCAGCCCTGGCCAAAAAAACTGCAAAAAAAAAAAAAAAAAAAAAAAAATTGCCAACAGCCTAAAAAGTTGTTGTTCTGTTGGCTTAGCATCAATTTTTGACACTAAAAGGAGGTGTCACTTCCTTTGGACCACAGAGACAGTGTAGACTGAGTGTGGTGGGAACCCAGATAACTCCCTGGGGTCCATCGTTAAAAATAACACCGTAGCACGCAATATTGTTTGAAGGCATTTTACCCAAGCAGAACTTCTTTCAAAATTGGAGTCAATCCTCTCAATTCCTGCAGCTGCTTTGTCAGCTAAGTTTATATAAGATTCTCAATCCTTTTTTTTTTTTTTGGTTATTTCAATAATGTTCACAACATCTTCACCAGGGGCGGATTCCATCTCAAGAAAACACTTTCTTTGCACATTCATAAAAAGCAAGTTTTCATCTGTTAATGTTTTATTATGAGATGGTGGCAATTCAGTCCCATCTTCAGGTTCTACTTTGAATTCTAGTGCTTTTGCTATTTCCACCACATCTGTACTCACATCCTCCACTGACATCATGTATGAGGGTTGGAATCAACTTCTTTTGAACTCCTGTTAATGCTGGTATTTTGACCCCTTGCCATAAATCCCAAATGTTTTTAATGGCTCTAGAAGGGTGAATCATTTCCAGAGGTTTTCAATTCACTTTGCCCACATCTATCAGAGGAATCACTATGGCAGCTATAATCTTACAAAATGGATTTCTTAAATAATAGACTTAAAAGTCAACACTACTCCTTGGTCCATAGGCTACAGAATGGATAATGTGTTAGCAGGCATGAAAATGATGTTAATTCCTTGTACATCTCCATCAAAGCCCTTGGGTGATGAGGTATATTGTCAACAAGCAGTAAAATTTTGAAAGAAATCTTTTTTTTCTGAGCAGTAGGTTTCAACAATAGCCTTAAAATATTCAGAAATCATGCTGTAAACAGAGGTACTCTCATTTAAGCTTTGATATTCCCTTTTTAAACTACAGGCAGAGTAGATTTACCATCATTTTTAAGGGCCTTATGATTTTTGGAGTGGTAAGTGAGCATTGCCTTCAACTTAAATTCATCAGCTGCACTAGCCCCTAACACGAGAATCAGCCTGTCCTTTAAAGCTTTGAAGCCAGGCATTGACTTTTCTCTAGCTATGAAACTTCTGGATAACATCTTCTGCCAAGAGAAGGGTGTTTCATTCACATTAAAAATATGCTGCTTAGTGTAGTCATCTTCATTTTCTTTGTTAGATTGTCTGCATAACTTGCTGTAGCTTCTACATCAGAACTTGTTGCTTCACCCTGCACTTTATGTTATGGAGATATCGTCTTTTCTTAAACCTCATGAACTAACCTCTGCCAGCTTCCAGTTTTTCTTCTGCAGCTTCCTCTCTTCTCTTAGCCTCATACAATTGGGAGATGGGGCCGTGTTCTGGATGCTCTGCCTTAGCTTAAGGCAAAATTGTGTCTGGTTTTATCTTCTATCCAGATCACTCAAACTTTCTCCATAACAGCAATAAGGCTATTTTGCTTTCATATTATTTATGTGTTCACCGCGGTTGCACTTTTAATGGTCTTTAAGAACTTTTCCTTGTATTCACACCTCTATTTGGAACAGAGGCCAAGCTTTTGGCTCTCCTGGATTTCTTGACATGCCTTCCTCATTAAGCTTAATTATTTCTAACTCTTGATGTAAAGGAGAGATGTGCGGCTCTTCCTTTCATTTGAACACTTAGAGGCCAACTAGAGTTATTAATTGGTCTAATTTCAATACTGTTGTATCTCAAGGAATAAGGAGGCCTGAGGAGAAAGAGATGGAGGAAGAGCCAGGCAGTGGATAGGTCAGAGAACCCACATTTATTAAGCTCACTGCCTTATGTGGGTGCAGTTCGTCGGTGCCCTGAAACAACTATTATACAATAACAACATTGAAGATCTCTAGTTAGACATCCCTATGAAAGACAATAATAATGAAAACTTTGAAATATTATGAGAATTACCAAAATATGACACAGAGATGTGAAAACAAACACACGCTGTTGGGAAAAAAAAATGTCACCAATAGACTTGCATGCTGCAAGGTTGCCACAAACCCTCAATTTGTTAAAAAAAAAAAAAAATTATCTGTGAAGTGTGATAAAACAATATGTTCCTATGTGTGTTCTTTTAGCGTTAAGGCTAGGGTCAACCACAGGTGTGACGGTGTGACATCCCTCCTCGGGAAGGAGGTCAGTGGTTAGCAAGGCAACTCTACTTCCATCTTTGTGAGGTCCTTTCACTTGAATCTCTTTGAGTCTCCCCTGGAACCTCCAACATGGATGTAAATGGGAGGAATTGTGGTGTGTTTGTGTTGGCGGGAGAGGGGTACTGCAGGCTGGAGAGGGGTACTGCAGGCGGGAGCAGAAGAGGGCCTGGCACCAGACACAGAAGCTAGACCAAGGAAGACTTTTTGGTTGTGTTCTGTCCTCCCCTCACTTTGTCCCAGGGAGCCTGTGGCTGTAAGGAGGACAGCAGCTGTGCCAATCCTGCAGGGCTCAGAAGGATGGGATATACCATTGTGGGCTGGAGACACAGCCATAGGAGCAGGCCAATCCACTGGCTATTGAGGAGCTTCTCCCCCAATTCCTTCCACCTCCCCACCCCCCAATCCTAAAGTTTAACTAATTTAACAACCAAGGGAGACAGTTTCAAACTGAGAGAAAGAGGGTGTTTATACCCCTGCAGGCCTTTGTGTCTCTGTTTCTCTCACCTCCTCTCCATTCTCAGAAGGACCCACTTCTAACTCTCTTTGGAAATACTCTAACTTTCTCTTTGTTCTTCCTAAATAAAATCTCTCTTTGTTACACCAAAACGTGTGCAAGTTACTTTACTTCCTATTTATACTGCCTGTGCTGCTCCAGTTCTATTTCCAGTTTCTATTCATTTTTATTTTCAATTACTGCTGTGCCTCTGTTGAACTTTCCAGCTCTGTGGAGTAATCGAATCAGGTCATCTGGGTTCAGGGAAGCAGGACCCCCGGGCCCCCAATAACCTAGATGTGACAACATTAACTTAGGTAACATAATGTTTAAAAGTTCATTTTTATACAACAAACACATGAATGAATTCTTGTGGATAACTTTCTGGAAGGTTATCGATATTAGCAATGTGCTGTGTGTTTTTCCAAGGCCTTTTCCATGCTGTTACACAAAAACGTGCATATGAACACATATATACTTTTTTGCAGAAAAGAAGTTATATGTATTATTTTGCTTTATTAGCATTATGTCTCAGAGAATTTCCAGGTTAGTATCTTTTTTCCCATTATAAAAAAGAAACTGGTATCTAAAATTCCATTATATGAATGATTTGTAATTTATTTATCCAAAATCCAATTCTTGAACATTCAGGGGGCTTCCAGTTTTTTTGTTTTTTCTTTCCTAAACAGGGCTGCCGTGACCATCTTTTTGTATTCTTCTTTATTTATCTAATGTCAGTTTTTCCCCAGAATAAGTGCCTATACTTTGTTGCCTGTACAAAGGTTGTGCACACTGCAGAGTTGTAAGGTATAGGCAAATTGTTCTCCAGAAAGACTGTATTCAGTGGCACTGCCTCCCACAGTGAAAGACACCAATTCTCACATACTGGCCCAATGCATCTGTTACCTTGCTTTGCCAAGTTAAATTTTTAGTGGAATATTTTGAGCTGTATATTCCCTTAGTCCAGATTTCCCCTTAGCTCAAGACCTATTCCAAATCAGGAATATAGGGCAAAGAACTCTCACAACAATTAGATATGGAAATTTAATTAGCAGAAATTACACGAGACAATACAACCTGGTGTTTGCTATTCTAGCATTTGAAATCTCCATCATGATGCAGAGTGCAAAAATGGCTTGTAATAGTTTTGCTGAGGCATTCGTTTCAATCCTGGGAGCTTAGAGGTTGCCAAGGAGGAATGTGATTAACCCAGAATGACAATACTTGACCTCTATTAAGTATGCAATTGTATGTCAGGCCCTGTGCTTGTATTTTCTAATTGTCACCTCCCAAAAATTTGATCCCCACACCACAAATGAAGAAACTGAAGCACAAAGAAAGACCACATCTTACAACTACTTCAAGCCCACCTCAGACCCACTGATGTGGGGTCTCCAACATCAGGCTGGCATATGAGACCTTAGGGGTACAATGATTTCTGTGTTTAGACTCTCAAAGATGCTGGAATTCCATTTTCCCTGGAATTTTATCCTCCTGAGAGTCTTATTCTATTCCTGTCAAATCTTTCCAATACCTAACTGCATACCAGATTAGACTTTGTCCTGTTTTGTGAAAAACTGAGGATGGGAACCAAGATGCTGTGTTACCGAGTATGAGTCTTACAGACAGTGAAATTCAAAAAAGTCAGATGGTGAAGATCTGTAGAAGGAAGTCTTCTTAACACAGAAGGCCTATTTGCCTTTCTGTGTTACTTTAAGTATGTACCAGATCCTATTTTGAGAAATCTATAAAGTGTCGCCCCTCACTTCCCTACATTCTTTTTTTTTCAGTTGACCTAACAGAGAATTTTATTTCCCAGTAACTCGATGCACACTAATTAAACATGAGATGCATAGAGACTAGTAATTGATAAAGTGAGAGAGAGAGTCATATCATCTCTAAGAATGGGGCACAAAGGGAAGTTGGAAAAGGGCTTAAATAAAAAATTTTTTTATTATTGTTTTTATTATTTTTTTATTTTTTTGTGACCCTCTCTCACTTTGTTACCCTTGGTAGAGTGCCATGGTGTCATAGCTCACAACAACCTCAAACTCTTGGGTACAAGTGATTCTCTTGCCTCAGCCTCCCAAGCAGCTGGGACTATAGGTGCCCACCACAACGCCTGGCTATCTTTTAGAGATAGGGTCTCACTCTGGTTCAGGCTGGTCTCAAACCTGTGAGCTCAGGAAATGCACCTGCCTCAGCCTCCCAGAGTGCTAGGATTATAGGTGTGAGCCACCGTGCCCAGCCCTAGATAAAATCTTGTACAGTTACATTCATACCCTTCTTTAGTTGCCTCTTCTAGGTGGAAAAGATAAATCTTAGTGAATAGATAAAAAGCATTCAGACTCAAAGAGTATTCACATTGGAGATTGCAGCATGAGTGCAAACAGGGCCCACATCAGGGATTGTGGGGACACAGGGAGGTGGCACTGACTGCTATAAACACAGGTGCTGCACTCACCAGCCATAGGCTCTCTGGTTTTCAAAGCAGAAAAGGGGCCCAGGGATCATCTCGGAGGCCCTTGCATCTTGTATCATGGGTCTTCCCACTTACCCTTTAGAGAGCCTCCCTGAGGGTAAGTCATTAATATGATCTTACAGTCATTCACAAGCGATAAGAGCCCATTTATTGTAAATATTAAGAACTGGTTCAGGTCAAACCTCATGCCAAGTTATCATTGTGAATTATGATTAAATAGTCATCTTTAGATTACTTATGATATCTAATGCAATGTAAACATTTGGTAAGTACTTGTTATACTGTTTTATTTTTGTTTGTGTGTGGGGTTTTGCTGCTGTTGTTGTATTATGCAGGGATCATGGTGAAACCTCCCCTTTTCCCTTGATCTGGTTTGCTGAAAGATCAACTCACAATTACGGTGGATTAATAAGAGAAACGTTTATCTCTAAAAACCATGCGTGTGGGGGGAACCACAAGAATGATTACCCAAAGTCTCAGTGATGGTCAGAGACTTTTAAAGATGCCTTTTAGAGGGGAGAGGGAGAGTGTGGAAAGTACACATGGAGCAAGTTGCTGTAGAGGGGATGTGTAGGCAGGTGGAAACAGATTGAATTGTAAATTAATCTGAGAGACAAGTCTCTGGTCTCAAATGACCTTAGGGCCAGGTCTGTTCCTGCAATAAGGAAGTCAGCAGCCCTTTCTGATTCTAAATCAGGTTAGCTTTCTGATCAAAAATGACCTTTTAACTTAAAACATTCTTTATACCAAGGAATCATATTTTGGAGTGAAATTTCCTCAGCTCTTTCAATTGTTATTTATTAGTTTCCAACTGTGGTTGGTTGAATTGGTGGATGTGAAACCCATGGTTGTGGAGGGCTTACTGTACCTAAAAATGAAACTATTTAAAAAGTAATAAAAAAAAAAAAAATCTGAAGTCATTTCATACTGGTCAAGGGAACAATACAGTAAGAGGACATTTCTTTCTTTTTTTCTTTATTTTTTGAGACAAACTCTCAAGCTGTCTTCCTGTGTAGAGTGCTGTGGCATCACAGTTCACAGCAACCTCAAACTCTTGGGATTAAGCAATTCTCTTGCCTCAGCCTCCCAAGTAGCTGAGACTACAGGTGCCTGCCACAATGCTTGACTATTTTTTTGTTGTGGTTGTCATTGTTGTTTAGCTGGCCTGGACCAGGTTCAAACCCGCCAGCCTCAGTGTATGTGGCTGGCACTGTAGTCACTGTGCTAAGGGCACTAAACTGAAAGGACATTTCAATTCTAAATATTTATGCACTCAACTTAAATGCTCTCAGATTTATGAAATGGACTTTAAGTAGTCTGAACGATATGATATACTACAACACCATAATATCTTGGGACTTTAACACCTCTCTGGCTTAACTGGACAGAACCTCTAAACAGAAGCTAAACAAAAAACAAAAGGATGAATTATGTTAGCCTCTGAATCATACTCCAAAATAGATCATATTCTAGGACACAAATGAAGCCTAAATAAAATGAAAAGAATTGAAATTATACCTTGTATCTTCTCAGACCACAGGGCAATAAAGGTAGAACTCAACTCCTAACAAAAATTTTCATCCCAGCTCGGCACCTGTAGCTCAGCGGCTAGAGCGCCAGCCACATACACCGAAGCTGATGGGTTTGAATCCAGCCTGAGCCTGAGCCTGCCAAACAACAATAACAACTACAACCAAAAAATAGCTGGGCATTGTGGCAGGTGCCTATAGTCCCAGCTACTTGGGAGGCTGAGGCAAGAGACTTGCTTAAATCCAAGAGTTTGAGGTTGCTGTGAGCTGTGATGTCACAGCACTCTACAGAGGCTGACATAGAGAAACTCTGTCTCAAAAAAAAAAATAAAAAACCTTTCATCCCCCCCCCACAAAGGCATGGAAACTAAACAACCTTATGCTGAATGACAGTTGGGTCAAGGAGGAGATAAAGGAGGCAACTGTTAAATTCTTCAAACATAACAATGAAGCCACAAGCTACCAAAACCTGTGGGATATTACAAAAGCAATCCTAAGAGGGAAATTCATCTCATTAGATGCCTACATCTGAAAAACAGAAAGAGAGCACATCAACAACCTAATAAAGCCTTTCAAGGAAATGGAAAAGAAAGAGCAATTCAATTCTAAACCTAGCAGAAGAAAATAAATAGACAAAATTACATCAGAAATAATGAAATTATTTTCATTCATTATAAATAATGAAATTGAAAACAAAAGAATCATTCAGAAAATTAATGAAACAAAAGTTGGTTCTTTGAAAAGGAAAATAACAAAAATGAACAAAATTGGTAAACTTTGGCCAGATTAATTAGAAACGGAAAAGTAACATCCCTAATAACCTCAATCAGAAATGAAAAAGGAAAATAACAACAGATACCACAGAGACACAAGAGATTAATTAACTCCGACTACTATAAAAAAACTCTATGCCCCCAAATTTGACAGTGTGGAGGAAATGGACCAATACCTGGAATCACACCATCTCTCTAGACTTAACCAGAAAGAAATGGATCTCTTGAACAGACCGACATCAAGCACTAAAATTGAAGAAATAATAAAAAAGCTTTCAACAACAACAAAAAAACTCCTGGACCAATCAGCTCGCACCAGAATTCTATCAAGCCTTCAAAGATGAGCTTCTACCTATACTGCAGAACCTAGTCCAAAATAATGAGAAGAAAGCAACCTTCTCCAGAACATTCTATGAAGCAAACATCACCAAAACCAGGAAAGGACCCAATTAAAAGGAGAACTACAGATCAATTTCACTGATGAATATCAATGCAAAAATAGTCAATAAAATCCTAGCAAATACATTACAGCTACATATTAAAAAAATTATGCATTGTGATCAAGTAGGTTTTATCCCAGGGATGCAAGGTTGGTTTACCATACACAAATCTATAAATGTAATTCACCACATAAATAGAAGCAAAAACAAAGACCATATGATCCTCTAAATAAATGTAGAAAAAGCATTTGACAAAATTCAGCATCCTTTTCGAACAAAAACATGTAAGAAAACATAGATGGCACATTTCTTAAACTAATTGAAGCTACCTATGATAAACCCACAGCCAATATCATACTAAATGGAGTAAAACTGAAAACTTTTCTACTTAGAACCGAACCAGATAAGGATGTCCACTATTGCCACTATGCTTCAACATAATTTGGAAGTTCTAGCCAATGCAATCAGGCAAGAGAAGGATATTAAGGGTGTTCAAATGGGGGCCCATTTATTGAATTCTTATTTAATAAATGTTGCTGGGAGAATTGGACAACAATATGTAAAATCTGAAACTGGATCCACACTTTTTACCACTTACAAAAATTGACTCAGGATGGATAAAAGGTTTAAATATAAGACATGAAATTATAAAAATCCTAGAATAAAGTATGGGGAAATCTTAATGATGTCAACCTGGGGAAAGCTTTTATGAAGAAGAAAGACATCATTGACAATGGCAACAACAACAAAAATAAACAAATGGGACATAATTAAGCTAAAAAGCTTCTGCAAAGCTAAGGACACAACAATTAAAGCAATAGGGCTCGGTGCAGTGGCTCACACCTGTATTCCTAGCAGTCTGGGAGGCAGAAGCAAGTGGATTGCCTGAGCTCAGGAGTTTGAGTAAGAGTGAGACTCTGTCATTAAAAATATCCTGGTGTTGTGGTGGGCCCCTGCCGGGAGCCAATACTTAAGAGTAAGCTCACCTTGGAAACTTATTGCTTAAGTCAAGTGCTTGGAAGGTTACTGCCCTAGGCGAAACGAACATCCTGACCGTTGGATTACCACACCTGCTCCTGGAATTCCCCACCCTCT
>CAUYPK010052977.1:0-25657 GCA_963574355.1 Loris lydekkerianus | reverse complement strand
TGTCTTGGGCTTCCTTTTCGAGAGGTCCGAAATCTGAGTAACTGGAGGGGGTAGCAAAGGCTCCGCTATCTTGACTGGAGTTGTGCTGGGACTATTCGGCTGAGATTGAGCAAACTTCCTTTGTGCTTGCAGCCTGGGCCTTTTCCTCGATGGCCCTTCTTCAAAATCTGAAGAACTAACATCGTTGCTAGCAGGGGACACTTGGGATGCATCGTCCTTCTCATTCTCTGACTGTTCTGATGCTGGTCCTAATCCCTTAGACTGGTCATTACCAAGGAGCCATATTTCTTCTGAATGATATTCCTCTTGGGTCTTTCCTTGCTCATTCTGAGATCCAAATGCTGATTGCAAAGTGGGACAATTGCTTCATGAATTTAAAGCCGTCAGAAATTTGCAAAAAAATATCCTGGTGGTTTTTATTGTTGTTGGTGGTTGTTGATCTTGTAATCCGACTTTTCTTCCTCTTCCCCCAAAACCAGATTCGCCTTAAAATAAATCCGAAATTGGGAAGGAAAAAAAAAAGAGCCAAAGATGAACGAAGCAAACAAAAAAAAATTCACTTTAGTAAAACACTCATAATGGAAAATTTCCCCCGAAACACATACACACACACACAAAAAACCGCGTCCCTTCACTCCCTCCTTTTTCCTCCAAAAACTACATCAGCGAAACGTGAAGGTCCTTAGTGTCTGATATGTATTTACATCTTGGAAAAGAAAAGGGAAAGATAAATAAAAAATGTTGGAAGTCACGTTTGTGCTGCAGCGGCAGTGCGAGCAGAAGAGTCAACTCCCTTTTTTTTATTGTTAAATCACAGCTGTGTACATTAGTGCAATCGCCTGTACCCATTCTAAGATGCACCGTAGATGTGGCCCCTCCCATAGTCTCCTTTCTTTTGTTCCTTATTTGCCCATTTTACCTCCATCTATGCTCCTATAAATAGATACATAAATATTTTTCCTGCCATGCAAATCTTACTAATCTTTTAACATGGTCGATACCCTGTTTTTTTCTAATTATAATTTTAATTTATCATCATCATTGTATTTTTTAAATGGAACAATGAAAAGTCTCTCCCACCCTCTAGTCTCCTTTCTAAAGGCAATGGGTGTTCTTAGTTCAATTGATTCTAAAGGGCTTATTGTTTTCTCTGATTTTCAGCCTCTTTTGAAATCAGAATTTATAATTGCTGTCAGCCAGGCAGCAGTCTAGACACATTTGGCTAAGAATCTTCTGATGATACCTGGTACATTGGTCTCCTAAAGCTGCCATAATGAAATGCCACAGACTAGATGGCTTAAACAACAGACATTTATTTTCTCACAGTTCTGGAGGCTGGAGGTCCAACAGGCAGAGTTCTCTGAAGCTTTTCTTCTCAGCTTCCCAATCGTAGTCTACTCACTGTGATCTTACCTGTCCTTCCTTCTGTGTGTATGTGTCCAAATTTTCTCTTCTGATAAAGACACGAGTCATACTGAATTATAACCTACCCTGATGGCCTCATTTTTTCTTAATTACCTCTTTAAAGCCTCTATCTCCAAATACAATCTCATTCTGAGATATTGGAGCTTAGGGCTTCAACATATGAATTTTAAAGGGGCACAATTCAGCCTGTAAAACCTGGTCAGATGAAGAGAGATTCAACATTAAAGAGCTTGAGGAAATACGGCAGTTTCTAGACTGAGTGTCCTGTTACCCAGGCTGGAGTGCAGTGGCTATTCATCATATTCACAGGTAGAATCATAGCACACCACACCCTCAAACTCCTGGGCTCAAGTGATCCTCCCAAGTAGCTGGGATTACAGGGGTGTGGCACTGTGCCCAGCTTGTACTTCCATTCTTGGGAACTGTGTGTTTATACATTGTGTCCATTTTTCTATTGAGTTATGAGTTTTTTCTATTTATATATTAGGGACATTAGATTTTTCTGTGTTATCCACACTGACAATGTTTTCACCAGTTTACAATTTGTTTTGTTTTGTTTTGTTTTTTGTTTTTGAGATAGTGTCTTGTGGTTTTGCTCAGTTGCCCAGGTTGGAGTGCAGTGGCATCATCATAGCTCGCTGCAACCTCAAACTCATGGGCTTAAGCAATCCTCCAGGCTCAGCCTCCCCAATAGCTAGGACTACAAGTATTCAGCATTCATCACCACATCTAGATATATATTTTTTTCTTTTCTTTTTTTTTTTTTTTTTTAGGGTAGAGGCAAGATTTCATTATTACCCAGGATGGTCTTGAATTCCGGCCCTCAAGTGATGCTCCTGCCCTGAACCCTAAAAGGTCTAGGATTACAGATGTGAGCCACCAAACCCAGCCTAATTTGTTTTTTGTAGAGACAGAGTCTCACTTTATGGCCCTCGGTAGAGAGCTGTGGCATCACCCAGCTCACAGCAACCTCCAACTCCTGGACTTAAGCGATTTTCTTCCCTCAGCCTCCTAAGTAGCTGGGTCTACAGGTGCCCACTACAATACCCGGCTTTTTTTTTTTTTGTTACAGTTTGGCTGGGGCCGGGTTTGAACCCGCCACCCTCTGTATATAGGACCGACGCCTTACCAACTGGGCTACAGGCGCTGCCCCTTAATTTGTTTTTTATGCTTTATATGGGCTGGGTCTTGCCATGCTCTGTTTTTATTGAATTATGTTAAATGTATAGATTAATTCAGGAAGCATTGGCATCTTCTTACTTAAGGTAACAGTCTGCCTTTTTTTTTTTTGAAACAGAGTCTCATTATGTTATTATGTTGCCCTCAGTAGAGGGCTGTGGTGTCACAGCTCACAGCAACCTCAAACTCTTAGGCTTAAGCAATTCTCTTGCCTCAGCCTCCCAAGTAGCTGGGACTATAGGCACCTGCTATTTTTTGTTGCAGTTGTTATTGTTGTTTAGCAGGCCCAGGATGGGATCGAACCTGCCAGCCTCAGTGTAAGTGGCTGGCACCCTAACTGTTGAGCCAAGCCTTTTCTTTTCTTTTCTTTTCTTTTCTTTTCTTTTCTTTTCTTTTCTTTTCTTTTCTTTTCTTTTCTTTTCTTTTTTGAGACAAAGTCTCACTTTGCAGTCCTCAGTAGAGTGCTATGGCATCATAGCTCACAGCAACCTTAAACTCTTGGGCTTAAGTCATTCTTTTGCCTCAGCCTCCCAAGTAGCTGGGACTACAGGCACCGGCCCCTGGCTACTTTTTAGTGACAAGGTCTTGCTCTGGCTCAGGCTGGTCTCAAACCCATGAGCTCAGACAATCCACCCACCTCAGCCTCCCAGAGGGCTAGGATTACAGGCATGAGCCACTGTGCCTGGCTTCCAGTTTGCCTTTGTTTATCTTACTTACATCTTATATTTAACTTGTTAAATCAATTCCTAGAGAGTTTATGTTTTCTATTTTTATTGAAAATGGCTGATTCGGTGGCTTCAAACCTAGCCTGGGCCAGCTAAACAACTACAACAAAAATAATGGCCAGGCATTGTGGCGGGTGCCTGTAGTCCCAGCTACTTGGGAAGCTGAGGCACGAGAATCCCTTCAGCAGCTCTCAACCTGTGGTTTGCCACCCCTTTTTAACAATGAAAATACATTGCAGCATTAGGAAGATTGAGAACCACTGGCTTAAGCCCAAGAGTTTGAGGTTGCTGTGAGCTGTGATGCCATAGCACTCTACCAAGGGCAACATAGTGAGATTCTGTTTCCAAAAGAAAAGAGGCTCAGCACCTGTGGCTCAAGTGACTAAGGCGCCAGCCACATACACCTGAGCTGGCGGGTTCAAATCCAGCCCAGCCCACCAAACAACAAGGATGGCTGCAACTAAAAAATAGCTAGATGTTGTTGCAGGTGCCTATAGTCCCAGCTCCTTGGGAGGTGGAGGCAGGAGAATCACTTGACCCAAGAGTTGGAGGTTGCTGTGAGCTGTGATGGCACAGCACTCTACCTAGAGTGACAGCTTGAGGCTCTGTCTCAAAAAAAAAAAAAAAAAAGTTATCTTTTATCTCATGGTACTGCTTTTTTTTTTTTGGCTGGGGCTGGGTTTGAACCCGCCATCTCCAGCATATGGGCCCAGTGCCTACTCCGTTGAGCCACAGGCGCCACCCCATGTTACTGCTTAATTATTGTTTGTGTCATTGAAGACTTGGTTTCAATTTTTACCAATTTTGAACCTAATCACTTTACTAAATGTTTTTATCATTTGTAATAGGTCTTAGTTAATTCTCTTTCATGTTCTAGGTACAAAATCTTAATATTTGCTAATAATGATCATTTATTTTATTTCATTTTTTATGAGACAGAGTCTCACTTTGTCACCCTCAATAGAATGCCATGACATCATGCTCACAGCAACCTCCAGCTCTTGGGCTCAAGCAATTCTCTTGCCTCAGCCTCCCTAGGAGCTGGGACTACAGGTGCCCACCACAATACCCAGCTGTTTTTGTTTTGTTTGTTTGTTTTTTGTTTAGCAGGCTCAGCCAGGTTGGAACCCACCATCCCCAGAGCATGTGGCTGGTGCCCTAACCGCTAAGCTACGGGCTCCCAGCCTAATAATGTGAATTTAATTTCTCCTCTTCAGAATTTGTTCCTCTGGTTTCATTATACTGTGTAATTATATTATCTGATGTAGATAATGTTAAATAGCCAGAATAATGTTAAATAAAAGTGATAATAGTAGATAGCATTGTCTTGTTTCTGGTTTTAGTAGGAGCATTTTATCATTTCCCCATTAAGTATAAGCTTTACAGTTGAGCTTAATACAATTTTATCATGTAAGGAAGTATTCGTTATAGGAGTTTTTACAAATCAAGAATGGTACTGAATAATACCAATTTGGCAAGTATTTGAAGCAGTGAGAACTCTCATATATTGCTGGTGAGAAGAGAGTGCTACAGCACCCTAGAGAACTTGTTAGTATTTACTAGTTTAAGATACCACATTATTGGGCTGGGCACAGTGGCTCATGCCTGTAATCCTAGCACTCTGGGAGGCTGAGGAGGGTGTATTGCCTGATCTCACAGGTTCAAGACCAGCCTGAGCCAGAGCAAGACCTCATCTCTAAAAATAGCCTGTCATGGTGGAGGGCACCTATAGTCCCAACTACTTGAGAGGCTGAGGCAAGATAAATTGCTGGGCTATCCGGCAGGTCCAGAAGAGGGGAGAGCAGGGCCAGCCTGACTCTGTCCCCGGGGCTGAGCAGGATGGTGAGCGTCGTGGCCCGAACAGGAACACATGGAGCAGGGAGTCTGTCGAAGCAGGAACTCAACTTTATTGCATCAAGCAGCCTCTTATATAGAGTGTGGGGAAGGGGCAGGGAAAGGAGGCGGGGGATGAGGTGGTGTGATGGGTGGTAACAGGGTTGGGCCAATGGCATGGTACCACATCAGCTGTATCTAGGTAGAGGCAGTTTCAGGCCGGGCCTTGCTGAGTCATTGCTACGCGTAAGTATCTGGATGGATTTACTTCTAGTCAGGCTCTGGAAGTTGCACTAGGCCTCAGGCACATGGCAGGGCCCAACAGCGCTCTTCAGGTTTTGGTACCGTCTAGGCTAGGGGCGCTCTTCATGGTTTTGGTACTGTCGAGGCTGGGGGTGCTCTCCTTGTTTTGGTACCATCTAGGCTGGGGGTGCTCTTCCTGGTTTTGGTACCATCTAGGCTGGGCGTGCTCTTCCTGGTTTTGGGACTGTCAAGGCCTGGGACGCTCTTCCTGGTTTTATGCTGCCATGTTCCGGCTGCTTCCCCCTTGCAGTTGTTGGATGGCTGCTGGTAGCAGGATGGACTGTGTGCATGCCTATTTAATAGTCAAGAGAGATTGGCTTTCATCACTCAATAGTAAAAGCAAAGAATTTTTTTCCAGAAACTGCCAGAAAACCTTTCATGGAGTTTCATTGGCCTGTGTCACTTATTCATTCCTGAACCATTTTCTGGCCTACTGGATGGGGTCACCCCTAGATGATTCAGGCACCTTGAATGAAAATCACTTTTCTAGACCACACTATCACTATTCAGGGAAAAGGGCAGACTGGGGGTTGGAGGGCAAAGCTCTTTCGCCATATCCTGGAAAAGGCTACATAAGTTATGGGCCCCATGCAAAATGAACATACAGGGCCACTTGTTCAAATTTTTTTAAGAAGTTCAAGATGGTAATAGTATATTAAATCAATTATGGGGCCCCCTGAGTTGTGGGGCCCTGGCTGACTGAATAAAGTTCACACATCCATGAAGCCTGCCCTAACTATAAGCTGCCTGTTTGTATGTGGTTTGTAATTTCCTCTGCCTTCCATTCGACAAGAGGGACTGTCTGTTCTTATTTGCCATTGTGTTCTCTGTGCTTCATTCAATGCCTGGCATAGGATAGGTGCTCCAGGAAAGAAATATTTGAAGAAGGAGTGCTTGGCTGAGTTGATAGCTCTGGACTGAGGCAGCGGGAATAGGGATAGTGGTGCCGCTGAAGATGTGTGAGCGCCAGCTGGGCGCCTGGCATCGTACCTCCCACCTCCTCCCCCGCTGGCTCTGCCACCAATCTCAAGAATCCTGAGATTCTTCTTCCTCTGCACCATGCTTCCCTCGTGCTGCTATTTGTATTTTGTCCTTGAAGAACATTTTTGTTTAACTTACTTTCCTGGCATCTCACAGGTCTTAAGCTTTGGGGCTATGGTACCTGCTGACCTATAATCACACATTCAACAACATTTGACCAGCATTTTCTCACTGTTGCATCCATTCACTTCTAATCTTTATTTCACCATGCAAAAGGTTTTCTTTCTAATGTTAAAACCTGCCTTTGGTTTTCAGAAATGGTATTTGTTTTTGTATTGGTCCAATCTGTGTCCTTTTCTCATATAAGAATGTAGTCCTCATTTTGTCAGCAAGTGGTTGTGTTGGCTTTTGTTGCAAACAGAGTACTATATGGATTGTAGGGAGAACGGAGATTCAAAGAGTGTTTAGACACATTGGCCTCATTGGAGACACTGGGCAAAAACACAGGAAGAGCTAAGTAATAAGAGCTGTCATTATAAAGGCATCATGAGGCTTAATTAAATTAATTGCCTTTTGAATGTACAGACCATACTCCCTTTTTCCCCACCTGCCTGCCTTGTTCACACTGTTACTGCATGTTTTATATATTGTCCCTATCATTTAATTCATCCCATCCTTCAAGGCTTCCACAGATGCCTCTGAGATGTTTCATAAAAAATGTCTACAGATCGCCTGGTTCATGTTGGCTCTGTTAGGCATGCATTGCCTTCTCCTAGGCTCACTCTCCCAATTTTGCAAGAGAACAGCAGTCCCTTCCAGCCCCATCACACTGGACATATACATAGTAGTCACCAGTGAAAGTCAGTTGACTTGACTCTGTTCTCCAAAGTCAAAGAAGAGGGCAAATCTGTAGGTTTGAGGGCCCCAAGGGAGTTCTCATGATCCTTGGAAAAAATCTGAGATCACAAATTAAAGAGTCAATGTGTGATTTCAGTCTAGTGTAGAACCCAGGACAAGAATTGCTTTGAGCTGTCAATCAAACCTCAGGCTCCCTAAGACTGACACCTCCCTCCTTGCCTTGGTCCTAGTCCTTCCATCTCTAGGCCTTCCCCATCAGTCCTCCAGGAGAGCAGGATTTCCCCACGGAGCCCACCTGTAATGCCTGACTGCCTTGGTGACAGCCTTGCTGCGCTGCACAGATGGGCTCAGACAAGGCAAATATGGAGGGTCAGGGAGGAAATGTCTGTGATTATAGCTCAGACCTCAAGTGTATGTGAAGGGGGCAGTCAGACTTTATCTGCATGGAGGCTTCTGACATTTAGAAATATTCCTAAATGCCACATTTGAGTTCTAGAAGGGGAAAAATAGAGATGTATTTGTGAAGTCCTTTGGGCATGGTGCACGTGTCTTTAGACGTAGCTAGTTTCCGTGGCATTCTCTGCCCATATCTCATCCAGGAACATGGCAGACCTGGGCATCTCCCCCAGTCCTCTCTAGGCCTCAGTAAAGCCAGGCTGTAGGCGGGAGCTAACACATTGTGTAAATGCCAGTCTCCTTAGAACTGGCTCTTCTCAGCTTTTCCAAATCCCCATAACACACAATGTCAGTAGAGGGCAACAGGAGAGGCAGAAAGAGGCCCCTGGGCTGACAAAGTCAAGCTAGTCCTGGGTCGAATCCACCACTTAGTGGACAACCTCGGGCTGCCCCGTCACACCCTTATGCCCACAGTTCCTCATTTGGGAAATGAGGATGATGGTGTTAAAACTTAACAGTGCTGTAACACAGATCAAAGAACACAGATTTAAAGTACCTGGCCTAGTGCCTGGCATACAGGAGGCCCCACACACACGTTTTTGAGGAAGACTGACCAGCCTAAAGATGTGCTCCCTGATGACCCAGCTCAAGGAGGGGTCACAAGAACCAGCACACCCTCAAACACATTTTTTCCCATTTGGATTATTCTGCCTCATTTGCATGGGCAATGAAGAGAATGGAGACATTAAAACTTGTTTTACAATATCTTGTTTGATGTCTTCCTCTCCAGGATGATGCCTCACATGTATCAGATGACTCTTTTGCCTAATTTCAGTCATTAGATTAAGGAGGGATGAGGTAGTTCATCCTTGGGGAGGAAAAAACAATCGATGGAAGTGTGATTAGTAACAGTGTCTGTGAGCAGTGCAGCAGCAGAATGAGACTGAACACAGCCAGACTGTGGCTATGACCCACCGACGGCTGCTCTTCCTCCCTCCAGCCTCAGCAGCCCAACTGCTCCCATTCCCACACGGTCATGGTCTGTCCACCTGGAAATGGATGTTCTCTCATTATTTAGCATCCACAGATCGTGACCGGACATTTTTCATATGAGGTAGAAATAGTCATACTTTATAATAGTGGAGCATTTTTTTCTGAACCAGAGGAGACGTTTGTAATCATTTGCTTAAGTGTTAGTGGTGTCTGAGAAAGTGATTCTTGTTCACTTTTATTTACCAGCATTTGCATCTACTATGTGGCAAGCACTGGCCTGGGTGCAAGTGACTGGCAATGAGCGAGTCACCTCAGGGGCTCCCATGCATGCAAGTCAGTGTACTGGCTGGCAGGTGCAGCCACCTAGTGGTTTCATGTCCTTGGGGCACACAGGAGGGTGTGGTCCCATCCACCTGAACGATGATGTAGTGTTTCTGTCTCAAAGTTGAGTTTTCACTTAGTGAATTGAGGAGAGGCTAGGAAAGGCTCTCTAGGCTGAGGGAGCCGTGAGAGTGGGCTATAGAGGGCTCCCAGCTGTAAGGGATGGAAAGGAAAAGGTAATGAGTGCCTTGTCCAGAAGTCTAGGGGCTCATTTTGCCCTCAGAGCAGCTAATTCCAGGCATCCAAATAATGTCTTCTTGAATCTGTCTCTTGACTGTTTCCCTTTGTATTGGCCTCATTCTCATGAGGTATTCCCCTCCAAGGGAAGCCACAAAGGAGTCCTCCAGGCTTATCCACTATAAGCTCTGTAACCCTAAGGAAAAGAGACTGCTTTTTTCCCCATACCTTTAGCAAAATCAAGGGATGGACCCTGGTGGCCTGATCATGGTCACATATCTCAGCCTAAATCACACCCTAGCCAGAGGGAAAGGATGCTCTCATCAGCCACCCAGTTTCACCCACATTCATAGGCCAAGAGTAGGGCTCCCCAAAACAAAAAGGTAATTTCTATTATAGAGGAGAAAGCAGCAGCACAAAGCACAGTGGCATACTAAAGGAGCAGAGGCAGGGTGGCAGGAATCCTGCTGTCTGCCAGGGAGGAGGCCAAATGGACGGCACTTGCCCCAGTTCCCCACTGTCCACTAAGGTCTTTGTGGCACAGTCACCAGCAGAGCCAAACTCTGACAGCACCTCATATTTATTTGCAAACTTTGATATCTGGGCCTTTCCAGTGTGATCATGTAAATATAGGGGTGCCGTGAGCACTTGCCATTATTGCCGAAGGCTCAGTGAAGAATGTGTTCATCATCCTGTGATAAGGCCACACTGGTCAATGTGGTAGTGACCATGCCATGCTCTGGGCATCACGTGTGACATGCCAAGGCAGCAGAGGCAAGGATAAGAGTACAGGTGCTAAAGCCAGACCACGTGGGTTTGACTCCTGTCTCCATCACACAAATCTGTCCCTGGGCAAGTTACACAATACCCACTTTGTACTTTGATTTCCCCATCTGTAAAATGGGAATAATGGTAGTAACCACCTACAGGCTTATTATGCAGACTAGGTTAATATGTATAAAGCAGTCAGAATAGCACTTGCCACAAAACAAGTAATACATGTTGGAAACAACACGCCATATATAATAGTTAATGACTATAGCTTGTCTCATATATACTATTTTAGGATTTGAATTAGATGCTATTATTTGTCTTACCTTTCTTGTCATTATTCTTCTTCACCTTTAAATAATCATGAAAGATAGATCTTCATTTTATATTTGAACCTTGGAGAGTATAAGGGGCCTGACCATTATTCAGCAGCCTGCAAATGACAGAGCTAGAATTCGGGTCCCGGTCATTCTGACTCCCTACGGCTCTTCTGCTCAGGATCAAGCACTCACCTACTCCTTTATCCTTACACTCCTTCCTTTGGTAAATCTGAGGCCAACTTTGTGTCAGCAACAGACACCACACTGAAGATTCATTCCCTGAGTTCTCCTATCAGAAACTAATCACCAGCTTTACACATCCTTGATTTAAAAATGGAAAAACAATGAATGATTAGTTAATGAGTATAGCTTGTTTGAGAAACAAAATATTTGAAAACATAAAATAATGGTGGTAGGAGAAGATCCTAAGAATAAAAAGCTTAGAAACAACTGACAGAAATATTTGGTGAGCAAATGAATCAGGTCTAACACTCTCCATATACACGGTAAGGAACTGAGGTCCAGAGAAGTGGGTAACTGGACTCTGCCAGGAAACCATGGCGGGGCAGGGACCAGAACCCAGACCTGCCACCTATCACCCAGGACAGTGGGCAGGGTAAAAACAGGCTGAAACAGTCTCACCTGCATGCCTAGGGGGGGTCATTGACCCTGCCCCAAGTCATTCAAAAGAGTTATATTTCTCAATTTCTTTTCATCTAGGTAGTCCAAAAATCTAAGAGGCCATAGCAAGGATAAAAGTGTCTCTGTGCACTAACCAACACAAAGCAAGCCCATTGTGTGTGTTCAACCGATGTTGGCTGGAAATGTTGATGCAGCCCCTCTGATTTAGTACTCTGATTTCTGGATTTCCCTAAGGCATCATAAAATATGGAGTAAAAAGGAAAAATAAGAATCTACTATCTGCTGTGCCAGGAGTCTATGGAATCAGAGAGCAAGACAGTAGAGTGACAAGCCTGGTTTTGAATTCTGGTTCTGGATTACCCTTTTACTAGCTGTTTTATTTTGGACAAGAATCCAGATTTCTCAGGGCCCTGGTTATCTTAAAGTTGGAAAAGGGATAATACTGCATGATGTACAGCAGTGGTTCTCAACCTTCCTAACGTCGCAATGTATTTTCATTGTTACAAAGGGGTCACAACCCACAGGTTGAGAACCGCTGATGTACAGGGTTATTTTTAGAATAAACTAAGTTCATACAAGTAAAGATCTTAGCACAATCCCTGGCACATAGTAATTACTCAGTAAGCAATAGACATTAGAAAAGCAATACATGTTATAATAAACATTTACATTGGGTTTACAATAAAGTAGGTCTTGGGAATACAAAGCTCCTGATCTAGTAGGAAACTCACTGTTCTTTACTATCTTCAATCTGTGAGTAGGTAAAATTATCTGCATTTTGTAGATGACACTCAGAGAGGTTATGTAACTTGTCTAGTCCACACAGCTAGTGAGTGGCAGAGCCAAGATTCCTGCCTATGTCAACCAGACTCTGAGGCACTTGCCTTCTCCAGGACGCGAAGGCAACTTGGCCTGTCTGTCTTCCAGAAAACAAAGGAAACAACCAGGTAGAAGTTTACTTCTCCCATTTTCTTGTTTAAAAAAAGAAAAAGAAAATGTAATGTGATGTTTGGGTGTTGGTGGAATTCCTGAGGGACGTGCCTCCAAATCCCAATGTGCTTCGGATTCCTCAGGATGCCAGGCCTGGAGATCTGCACCCTTTCAGCAGTCTCATTGTACCTCTGCATCAAATCCTATATTGTCAAGAGACATTTTCTTTAGGACACCCTGGGCTGTACAAATTAAGCGGAGCAGTGATCGCTGTGGTTATGAATATAACTGTTTGATTAAGGTTCTATGCCGGCTGCATTATTTGTTTTGCAAACCTGAGCCAGGCTGATTGGATTTCTCTCTCTTTCTTTTTTAACATAAGTAGATTCTGAAATTGGAAAAATAAAATAGTCTACAGCTGAAAGAAAAGAATTAACCTGGGGAAGGAGCCCAGGTGGTGCCCACAGAATGTGCACTTTCTGCATTGCAATAAAGTTAGTCCCTCCTGTGCCCCTGCGGTGGGACTTGCTCTGTAAACAGCACATGGCGCCAGAGTGAGGAAAGGAACCGGAGCGGGAAATAGTGATCATGGGACGGCACTGACCAGGAGCATAGCACTTAAGAAAACATTTGCAAACATTAATAGTACTGCTACTAATAATACTGTTTATAGAGCAGCTACTACGTGCCAGGTGAAGTGAACGGTGGGAGGTGCACCATTGCCAGGAAGAGGATGGGACTCGAAACTAGACAGACTTGGATTCCAACCTGGGCTCTTAGTAGCTATTGGAGCATGAGCAGATTTTCTCTCTAAGCCTCAGTTTCCTCCTCTGGAAAATAGCTAATGTTTCATGAGTACCCACTATGGGCCATGCATGTTCATAGCACTTCACATGAGTCCTTCCAAGCTTCTTATGACTAATCTCTCTATATTTCAAGTCAGGGAAATGGGCTTACAAAGAGCTTAATTCCCTTGTGCAAGGCCACAGAGCTAGGAAGTGATAAAGCCAGGATTCAAATCCAGGCCCCAGCCCCAGCCCACAGCACTGTGTCCTCTGACACCTGCCTCAGAGGACTCCGGAATACAAAGTTCTTGGTCTGGTAGGAATCTCACTTTGTCTTCCTCTTGGGAGTCCCAAGTTTCATTTCAAGCTCTAAAATGAAAAAAGTTTGCTGAAGATGCTTCACAGAGTAACTTGCAGCCCAGCAAACCTCCAATACTTTGAGGCCATTATTGGTATTTTTGTATCTCTGCTACCTGGGGACTAAACCAGGTTCTTTGAGGAGGACTTCAGGATGACAAAGTTTCTTTTATCTGTTTCTAGTATGACTTGGTTTATGGGCATTAATGGATGGAACACCTGCCCAAGAGATCCTGAGTTTGATTAAAAAATAAAAATTAAAAAAAATAAAACTCCTCATGTGGTCATGTCATATATGATGAAAAGCATCTCTCTGATGTATATAATTAGTTGGGTGCTTTCTGCCTTTTCCCCCAAGTGAGACCTTTTAAGGCACAAGGAAGAAGGACAAGACCACGAGCAGGGGGCCACCTTGCCGCCTTACAACTTGCTGGGGAGAGATAGATGCACATTAGGTGATGGAGAAGGGGGTTTGCATCCAGCTCCTATAAAGGCTGGGAAGGACTCTGGCCTTGGAGTAGCTGTGTCTGGGCTCTGCCGCTGAGCCTTGCACAGCCTCTGTTTCCTCATTTGTAAAAGGAGGATCATAACATTTACCAGGGGTTGTTGTTCTGGTGAGTTATTAACCATTAAAACTCTCTGAGGGTCCCCAGAACATGTCATTCACCTAAATATTGATATGATTGTTAGTCATAACAAAAATAGCTGAGAGGTTTTGCATTTAATTAACTGCTCGATGCATATAGCTTAATGACTTCCAAATTACTTTCTCCTTCTCTCTCTCTAGAAGGCATCAAGAGTAGAAAGAGCAATCAGAGATTTGTGTTGAGATCTTAGCTTTTATCGTTCCCTAGCAGTGTGACCATGGACAGGTTTCTTGTTTATTGTTTGGTTTTTAAATCATGATGTCATGTTTTTAAAAGTTGCCCCAAGGGGAGTGGATGGGGGAAGGATGGGTGGAGGGAGGGTAATTGGTGGGCACACACCTATGGTGCACCATCTTACAAGGGTACATGTGAAACTTAGTAAATGTAGAATATAAATGTCTTAACACAATAACTAAGAAAATGCCAGGAAGGCTGTGTTAACCAGTTTGATAAAAATATTTCAAATGGTCTATAAAACTGGTATATGGTGCCCCATGATTGCATTAATGTACACAGCTATGATTTAATTTAAAAAAACAAAGCGTTGCCCCAAATGCTAGGGCCCAAAATATCCCATTGTTGGGGAAAAAAATTGACAATTTTCATGATCAAAGACATGAGCATGTTTCTGAGGCTCAATTTTCTCATGTGCCAAATGGGGAAATTAGACCTACCCCATAGTGTTGCTCTGAAGATGAAGTGAGGATGCCTTCATAGGAGCCCTGGTCATAGTCATGTGCGTGTAAAGATTCTTTCTCTTCCTCCCTGACAACCTCCTAGTGCCCAGACCTAAAGAGTCTGCATGGATAAGGGCTTAATTCGTCATTCAGCAAGCATTTATAGACAGCTTAATAGCTAGCCTCTACAGGGAAGACAGCTAAAGCCAGAGGGAAAGCCAAGCACAGAGGTGAAAACATAGATAAGATCTCTACCCTTGGAGCCCCTTTAGCCTAAGGGGAAAATAATTAGATGTAATTTCAAAGAGCTATGAGAGTGAATTAATAGTTAACTTCAATTGATCCTTTCTATTTGCTAGTCACCAGGCTAAGGACTGTCAGGCTAACCCCCTCAGATGGCCCTATTATCCCCATTTTACAGATGAAGAAATCAAGGCCTTCAGAAGTTAAAAACTCACCCCAAACCACAGAGCTGGGTTCAGCTTGGTTTCAAAGCTTAGTTCCATCTGACTCAGGTCTCATCCTTCAGGCCACTGTGCTGTCTGAAGGAGGTTTATGCCACGGTGTCAGAGTCCAGACAAGGTTCACAAAGTGGCCAGTGTGTACACAGTGGAGGTGAGATTTGAACCCAAGGCAGCTTACGCCTGAACCATGACACTCATACACCACAAAATACTCCTCTGTGGGTTCCAGCAACCTTTCAGCCAACCTGTCACTTTCATCTAGGGACCTTAGTGTCATCCAGGAGAAAGCAGCTTCTTCAAAATGACTGATGGATATAGTGGACGGAGGGATGAGAACGTGATAGATGAGGTTTCACCTCCCCACGTGCTGGTATTAAGTTTCCTGCAGGGTCCATGCAATCAGGAAGGGGAAAGAAAATTAGGAAAAGGGCCTGATAAAACTCCCTGAACTTCAGTGCTGGTGCTGGTTTCAACAAAGACTATTTCCTGCAGAAGCCTTGAGATTCATTGTCTTGATTTTCAAGTCAACTGCTGATAAAAATATAGAGTTTCTTCCGTCTTTAATTATCATCTGCCCTCAACATGTAGTTTCAAGAATGTGAGATCAAGTTTAAAGAGAAAGGTCAGAGAGCCCAGAATGCCCAAATCACCCAGGCCCCTGGACAATCAGTGGTAGTTCCTAGAGAAAGAATCCACAGATGGGAGCCCACCATTTACCCCAGACAGAGGAGTCCTCTGCATCCAGCCTCATGCCCTAGAGTGTATTAAGATACGACCTCTGCCCTTGAAGTGTACAGTCTGTGAAAGACACAGACCAGTAAACAAATGTTTATTGAGCTGTGGGAGCTACAAGAGAGAGCCATGAAGAAGGGCCTCTTACCCAAACCGGGGGGTGGGAATGATCAGAGAAGGCTTCCTGGAGATAACTTCTAATGTGAGAATTAACCAGGTAGAAGAATGAGGAAAAAAATATATAAAATGTAACCAATGTATACAAAGTCATAGAAAGCAGTTAGAAGTCTCATGAATGACTTATAATGTGCTTGTTAACCTCTGTACCTTATAAAGAAGGGGTAGGGAGCTGTGGGTGCTGCCCAGGAGTGGTGGGCTCCAGCCATATGATGAAGGTCTTTTCCTGTAGGCTGTGAGGCCACCCAAAGGCTTTCAGACAGGGGGAGCGTAATGATCCACTTTCCTTTTAGGGATCAGACTCCAGCCAATGGATGGCCAGTGAATCAGAGGGGTGAGCCTGCAGGCTTGGACACCACTATGGGCTATGACTCTGGCCAGCTGTCCACTGATAAGGACCTGTGCTCAGGAGGAGTAGGAGAGAAGGAAGGTGAAAGCTAGAGGGCTTGGTAGTCATCATGAAGTTGTTGAACCTGATAGGGTGGGTGGTTCTGGCAGCAGCTGTTGGTGTTGAGATGAGGAGCATCAGGACAGGGAGTGTAATGGGGGTTGGGGTTACCAGGAAGCTCTGTGTATGTTGAGTTAGAGTGTCAGACACTTGAAGTTTAGGAGGAGGTGGGGGCTAGTTATGTCAGACTCTGCTTCCTCGACAAGGCCCCTGCCACAGGGAGAGGCAGCCCGTTCTGTACTATAAAGTGAGCAGGAGGAAGGGTTTTCCTAGGCTGAATTGCTGTCTGCTCAGATAACTCCCTGGCCTTGGGCTTCCTCTTCCTAAAGCCCCTTGGAGCTGACTGGCTCCCTCATCCCCTTCAGCTATTTGAAAGCAGCAGTAGTGTTCTCACTGCCATCTTCCTCCTAGGAAATTCCCTGAAAGGAGCAAGGGAAGCCATGAGGAATCAGACCATCAAAGGCTGGAAGGGACTCAAGAGATTATCTGTGAAATGAAGGCACCTCATTTTTCAGATAGACAAATTGAGGCCCAGAGAGAGGGAATTTCTTAAAGTCACAGAGCAAGCAGATAACACAGTCTCGTAAGTCAAGAAAAGACAGTCTTAGACTTGTGATTTAAAATTAAAATCTTCTACCATCTCCCAGTACCTCCCTTTCTGTTTGTCAGTTGGGGAAACAGGCTCAGATAGGTTAAGTGCCTTATCCAAAGTCACACAGCAAATTAGCCACTGTTAGGGACAAGCACAAGAAGGAAGTGTGAGTAAGTATATGTTGGGGATGGTTAGATTTCTGTGTTCACATGGTAGCCAAGTCAAGTTCCTTATGCACCCCTTTTAGAAAAGATGGTTTCAATGTTCTTGGCTTAGCTGTCTGTAAATTACCATGAACCAGAGATACAGCACAATTGATTACACATTTCTCTGACAGACTCTGAAAGTCTGCTCTTCCTCAGAGGCACCAGGCACTCCTCCCCAACCCCCAACCCCAGGAGAGCATTCATTGCCCAGTGAGAAGCCTCATCTATAATACATTTGAACGAAGCCTGGGAGTTCTGGTTCACTCCTGTGACTGTTCTTGGTTTTAAAAGACTAGAAGTTGGGGTGAATCCTCTGGGCACCCTTCAAGCTAACAGTGGACTCCCTCCTCTCTGTGCGGCCCCTCTGTAGGTCTCTGCTCCACATCCCCTGGTCTCTATACCACCTACTGCCCCCTGGGGCTATCTCTTCCAGCTGGTGGGAGTTGGCTCACTCATGCCAGCCCCGCTACCTAGAAGGCCCTCTAACTCCTCTTTATCCACTTCAATCCTGCCTCTAATTCAGTGCCAAGTTCAGAGTCCTTTGTTTGTTGTTCTAGAACTTTCTAGACCGCTCTATCTGCAAATGGTTGTAGTCTTGAGGGATATGGCTACTGCCTGAGACATGGAGCTGCATTTTCTATGGCTATAGCAGAACACCACAGACTGGGCAATTTCTAAAGAAAATAAATGTATTTCTTACAGTTCTGGAGGCGGGGAAGTCCCAGGTCCAGGGGCCATATCTGCTGAGGGTCTTCTTACTGTACTGAAGCATAGCAGAAGGCATTACATGGTGAGAGGGCAAGAGCATGCCAGCCAAGCCGCTCTGCCTCTTCTGAGGAAGCCACTAGTTCCACTATGGGGACAGCCCCCTTCTGCTCCCCCACACCCCCGAGCTTATCTAATCCTAATTACCTCCCAAAGACCTCTACCTCCAAATGCCATCAACATACATTTGGAGATTAAGTTTCCAGCACATGAAATTTGGGGAACATACTCAAATCATAGCACGGAGGTTACTCTCTCCTCCTACCTTTCAGTGTCTTGCTGTGCCCACGGTTAGCCAAACCTAGCAGAAAGCCAGGGGCAAGAGAGCCCAGGGAACGCAGTCCTTATGAGTCAGCCTTCTGTGGTGGAGAAGGGCAGAGAATGACCTGAGTTTGACGATGGGGGTGGGGAAGCAAATAGAGGATCAAGCCTTCTAGTAGCTGTTTGCTCATCCTGTGTCACTGGACTGCATGCTCCCAGGACCACTGGGTCCTGTTTCTCGCATGCAGCTGGCTTCCCTGGCCCCCTCCTGCCAAATGCCTCCCAGCCATGGTGACAACCTGAAAACACCCCCTTCCACATTTCCAGACACCTTTATTTGAAAACCACTGTATCATACAACGAGGCTTTTCATGCACTGTCCCTCCATTGCTGTTCCTAACACACAAAGCAATTTAATAGTCTGAGTGTCCACCCAAAGTTTTGCTCTAAATGAACAAATGGGAAAGCAAAAACAGATACATTGTGACCTTGGGATGCTCTTTTTTATTTCCCATCAAGAAAATAGGAAGAGCCTTGGGGACCTCCATAGGGTGGCATCCAGCATCTGTGTGCCTCCCTTTCTGGGAGTACATCTGGGGACCCAATCCATCTGTCATTTGGAACCCCTGAGCCTGCGCCACAACACAGAAGAACTTCAGAGAAAATGAACAGAGAGCATCTTGTCCAGAGAGGGAATGAATGAGCAGAGAAAAGCTCGTAAAATATACGACTCCTAGCCTCATGCTCAGACCAGTGGTTACATTTTGGATTTTACTGTTTTTATCCATTCTGGCTTGGCGTAATAATGTAATATCATAATAGCAGTAGTTATCTCTAACTCTTGCACAAGACTTTACAGTTTGCAGTTTCATATACTCGTATATACATTTGTCAGGCAAAGAGATTAAAACTCAGAAAGGTGAAATAAATTGCCTAAGATTACACAGCTTGCAGGAGGCAGAACTGAGACTGGAAGTCAGGCCATCAGATCCCGCCTGCCAACTGGTGACAAAGAGCTTTCTTGCCTCTCTAAATTGGTCATGGAGGGCAAGGTTCATTAGCTTAGTTCTCAGCACTGCTACATCACCATCCCGTGTCAGTGTTAGTCAATGACATTTTAATGGAAGCCACATAACTTTCCATTGGCATTCTCAGGCAGCTGGAGTTTTTGTGTTTTATGTTAATTAAATACCATCATCTTTCATATCTGACAATCTTTAGGGCCCGATTAATGACTGCAGTGCACACTGGGGTCATCATTAGCTCCATATCAAGGGGATCTTGGGGTGCCTGTCTGCCGTTTGCAGAGCTGCGTGTGGGCATCCAGTCTGGCACCCATGGAGTCGGTGCCGGTCTTCGTTCATGGGACTCCTGACATGTTTCAGTTCTTTGCCTGAGCCAAAGTTCTGGAAGTTTATGCCTTTTTCTCATGAAGGTGATCTTTTAAAAGAGTAGTGATGTGCTGCACTGGAATCTTTCTACTAGCAAGGCACGCTGCAGTCAGTCTGGGCATGCTTGGAGCCTGCCTCCACCCAGTTCCCTCCACAAAGTGTTCAGGAATCATCTTTGTGCTCTTCCCCTGCCCCCACACCACCAGCTGAAGGCCAAGTTCTTTAGCCTGGCACCTGCAAATGATGCCCCCTGAGCCTGCACCCAGTGTCTCCACCTTACCCCCAGTCCCTGCCCCTCACAACCACTCCTATACTGCTTATAAAGTGTCCCCAGTCAGCCTTTCACCCTCAGGCTTCCGAACCCTTGCATGTTCATCGTCCTGTACCTAGAAGGCCCCTCAAACACAAGTCACATATCACTTCTTGGAACTCTTCCCCCCCACCCCAGCAGGCAGAGTCTGGCAGCTGTCCTCCATGCCCTGTAACGCGCAGTGGGGCTGTGGTGTGAGTGAACAAGGACTATAGTGACACTTGGCAAGTGCTCACCATGGGATAGGCATTGATGGGAAGCACTTTACTCCCTCACTTGGTGGATGTAAGCAGAGTGCTTCACAGCATGGGCTCTGGGGCCAGCCTGCAGAGTTCAAATCCTTGCTCCGTCACTTAATGATTTTGTAGCCTTGGGCAAATTACTCAGCTTTTCTGTGTCTCAGTTTCCTCACCTACAAAATGAGGAGTAATAATGGTACCTTATTTACAGAGGTGTTACAAGGATTAAGTAAGTAAAGCACCAGCGTCTGGCATGTAGTAAGCACTCAATACATGTTGACTTTGCACGTGACACTGCACAGTCACATCTAACTTCATCATAGTTCCCATCTGTGTGATACCTGCTCATATGCCTCTTGTCTTCACAGACTACAGGCGTCTCAAAGTCACGGACCATATTTGTTTTATATGTGAATCTCCGTGTTTTTGATCTTTCTTCTCTTCCTTTTATTACTATTATTATTATACAGGGTATCCCAAAAGTTGCCCCCAAATTCTCCATGCATAGGGAAAATTATAAAATTTTACAAAGAAGTGAGCAACATATGCAGAGTATTTTGTAAATATTTTATAAGCTTTAGTAAGGAACATTCTTTTTTTTTTTTTTTTTTTTTTTTAGGAATATTCTTTAAATAAAGATACATTTAGCCAGAATTTCTCTATTTTCCCTCCATATGGCAACTTTAGTGGTGACTTTTAAGACACCCTGTATATACATTTTGTAGATGAATAACTAGAGGTGAACGTAGCTGGTGGGAGATAGAAATAAGGCCTAATCTGAGACTAAGCTTCTTTGTTACCTGTCACCCCAAATACTGGTTGCTTGTCAAGGGGGGAACTTATCCTCATCTCTTAACCCTGAGCATAACAGAGACTGTTTAATATTGCTGACTGATTAAACCATATCAGGGCCTCTCCTTACTGTGCCTTGAACACAGAACAGAGAAGAAGGGATTTGGATGGCAGCCCATGCCTGGTGTGCCCTGAGATGCTTATCTAATGCAGACAGCAGCCTTCTTCTTGCCACCTGGAGACCTCAGGCTTCTGGGTAGTTACAGTGTCGGGGCTGCAGCCAGTCTTTAGCTTCTGAGCGACACATTGAGCTGAGGGCGAGCCAGCAGGTTGTCCAGAGTAATGTAATAATTTATTACTTAAAGATATCACACTTCTGTTAGATATTGTCCTGCTTTTTCTTTCTCAAAATTTTTTGCTTGGATTCCCCTATTGTGAATGCTAAAAGCAGCAATTCTCAACCTGTGGATCAAGACCCACAGGAACTACATTAAAGGGCCGGGCATTAGGAAGGTTAAGAACCACTGTGCTAAAGTTATTGCAACAGCTATGATTTTTAGAGCTTCACAATTTACTCATTTGACTTGCTTTTATCATAATTGTAGAATAATTATCATTTTTAGAATGATAGTATTCCAAATACTATCATATTTATATTTAAATTAAACATAAATTTAAATTGCATAACAACCCTATAAGGTAGGCATTATCTCCCTTAACTGAAAAAAAAAAAAAAAAAAAACCCAAAAAACGGAAGCTCCAGAGAAGTTAAATGAGTTGATCAAAGTCACACAGCTTATAAGTGGAAGAGCCAAAACTTAAACTGAGGGCTGTGCCATACCACTGCCTAGTCTTTTTCTACTACCTACTGTTCTGGCCAGCATCCTGAAGGTGCCTCACTACAATCTTGGATCAGAGAGCTGTAGCCAGCAATCTTCAGTGTTCAGGATTTTTGTGCAATAAAATGAAAACTATCTAAGGTTTTGGAAGGCACCAGCAACTACACGTGCATATAAGAACTTGAAGGCAACAACAAAAAAATCTTTCTGGGAAACCAGGCTTGCAAAGCCTAGATATGCAAGTGGCCTTTACTGACAGTGGTGTGCACAAATAACAGTAAAATGACTCACATTTGGACTGGCTTCACCATATACTTAGTAGCTATATCTTAAAGAAGAGAGTGCAAATTGGAATTTACGGCATAGCTTTGCTAGTGTGAGGATTCTTACGTCCAGTAGCAGGAGAGAAGCAATTGCTTGTGTAGGCAAGAAGCCCAACTACCTGATTTGCTGTTCTTTTCCATGACATTCTGTAAATATTTACTGAGGGCCCACCATGCACTAGGCCCAGCTCTGTGCTGCCACTGGGAATATGGAAATGAATGACACATGGTCTTTCCCTCAGGGCTTGGTAGGAGTCCACATTATACTCGGCACTTGAGCAAAGGCCATGGCTCTTCAGCCTCCAAAAAGTGCTAAAGTAGGAATGTGTATACCCTGTCAGAGATACACTGACCAACGACCAAGGAGCAGAAGTGGGTTGTTGGTCACCCAGTGAATAAATAGAAACCAGCAGGACGTTCTCTCCTATCTATCTCATTCACTGTTTTATTCTCATCACCTGGTTTACAAGACTTGGCACAGAACAGGCACTCCATAAATGCTGAATTGAATCTGATACTCCCCCTGAAGAGGAGAGTATATATGTTGGGGAGGGGATAAAAGAGGGCTCGTCCATAGCTTCTCACCTCTATCTCCCCTCCTGGCCAGAGGAGCAGAAGGCAAGTCCATTCAGACCAGGGAAACATTTACTTCTTGGGAAGGTCATGTTTCTTTCTGGGGTTTGTGAGTAAGGCTTCCATTCTAAGTCCAAGTAGTGTTTCCCTGGGGAACCTGGCCTTTCTTAGGCTTCTCAGGGTATAAGAGGCAAGGGAAGGGGAACAAAGGGCTCAGCCAAAGCATCTGTAACCCTGCCTAGTGCCAGAAGCTGGCAAGTAAGTAAAGGCCTTTGCAGGCCAGTGGCCAGAGCAGTGGTCTCCAACCTTTTTGGCACCAGGGACTGATTTCACGAAAGACAATTCTTCCATGGACCAGAATGGGGGCGTGAGTTAAATTCTCATAGGAGGGTGCAACCTAAATCCTACATGCAACCTAAAACTGCATGCTCAGTTTACAGTTGGTTCTGTTCCTGTGAGAATCTAATGCTGTGGCTGATGTGACAGAAGGTGGAGCTGAGGCTGTGATGTGAGTAATGGGGTGTGACTGTAAATACCAATGAAGCTTTGCTTGCCCACTGCTTACCTGCTGTAAGGCCTGCTTCCTAACAGGCCACAGACTGGGTGTTGGGGACCACAGGTCTAGGGGGTCCGAGATGATCTGTTATTATTTTTTGCACACAACTATACCCCCATGAGCCTCACCTGGACAGATTCCCCAGGCCACAAATATATGCTGTTCACTAGATGAATTTGCATTGAGCATCTGCTCAGTTCTGGGACATGTGATCACCCAGCACAGAGGGGACAGGGACTTTTACACCTCCTAGAGGAAGCAAGATGGGGACACAAGTACAAATGTTCTGCAGGAGGAGATAAGGGTGACAAGTCTGGGTTGCTTACTATAACCATTCAACAGCAAAAGAGAACTTTGGGGAGAGAAGATCCAGGAAATCTTTCTGGGTAGAGTAGCAGTTGAGCTGAGCTTCAAAAAATAGGATTGGATCAGAATATTTCTCATCCCTGTAGAGGAAGTTAGTTTTTAGCTGTCACCACTGACCTTATACTTTAAAATCTCATTATTTGGGGAATCTTAACAGCCCCTCTAAACAGTTTATCAAGCCAGAGCCTAGTGTCTGTCCCTACTTAGTCACAAAGCAATTGTCTATAGGCTTGCAGACCAGACTGTCCTGGCCCAGACTGAGGGTCTCTTTACTGTCTTTGGCCATGGACTCGGACATTCTAGTAGGAATCTGTTTTATGCAAAGACACCATGGTTTGGTAGACCAAATTCAGGCTTTGTATTTATGAGGACCATGTACTAGTTTTGTAAGCCTCGGCTTCCTCATCTATAAAACAAGAATAGTACTATTACTGCCCTCTAGGTGTTGCTTGAACATTAAAAAAGTTGACATGAAAGCACACCTAGTAAGTGCAAAAATGCAAGGCAGCAACTATTACTATCAATGAAATAACACGCCATGAGGAGGCTGACTCCTAGGGCAGAGGCGGGATCAAGGACTAGGTCCCATTTCTCTGCTGGCCTTCTCACATCCATTAGACAGAGTGGCCCAGTCACTGCCTCTCTCTGCTCTGGTGGATTACAGCCAGCAGCCTGAAAGGAGAAGGGTGGGGAGGACATTCAGTCAGCCAAGATGGCTGCTTCTGCTGCTGGCTTCTGTCACAGGCTTGCTCTGTCTCCATTAAACTGCTGGCCAAAGACAAATAACCCGATACTTTCCCCTGGTCTAAGGCTCTGTATACTCTGAGTGGGTCACTCAGCTAGACAAGTCTTACTGGCTTCCAGGTTCTCTCCCCTCCCGTCAGGGGGCATTCTTGCTAGCTCCCTTCTGGTTTAACATCACAGCATTGCACAGTCTTCAGAGGTAGCACTCACATTCTACCACCTTTCTAGGGACCCTCCTCCTCACAGATGAGATTTCAGCTGCTTGACCTATCTGAGCATATCTCTTGGCCTCTGGAGGAAGGGTGTAGCTGGCCTGAAGGGTGTAGGGAAGGAACTGATGAGAGATGAGGCTGGAAGGCGGTGTATCAGATTCCAGAAGGTTCTGCAGACCCAGTGCGGGCTTTACGCTGAAGGTAACAGCTTGAATTAAGGATGTGATCTACTCAGATGGGTTTCTTTCTCCGTTCTACCCCTAATTCCCCTTCCTTAATCCCTCACCAGATTTGTTTTATAATTCTTTGCCAAAAAGATTGGGTTACCTGAAAAGCTGAGAGTGATGCCTATTACTAAAACTATCCATAATACTGACTGTGCCTCACACTTGCTTATGCTTGATGGTTTCCAAAAGGCTGTCTCCTGATCCAAGGAAGAGCACAGGCTTTGGAATTTCATATCTGCCTGGGTCTGAATCCTGTTCTGACTCTTAGGCTCCTCTATAAAATACAGAATTCTCCTGAGAAACAAATGCAGCAGAATACTTTGTAAGCCACAAACTTCAGAAATCTTTCTTTCCCACTGGTTGCCTCATTTGATTTCACTATAGCTCTGCAGTCCCCGAAATAAATGATTTTTCCCATTTTACAGATGAGAAAACCGAGGCTCAAAAAGGTTAAGTGACTTGTCCATGATCATGTGGTTAATGAGTGGCAGAATCTAGACTAGAATCTAATTTCCTGACTTCTTCACCCCATCATCAGCTTCAAAGGACTGGGATTTCTGTGAACATAGCTTGGGTGAATAGTAAAGATTTACCCCCAGGACTTGCCTCACTTGTGGCAGCACCAAAAATTGCATTTACTTTATTTCTTTGTAAATTATATCCACTTAGCCACATACCCTTGGGCACTTACTTGTTTTAAGTTTTTCATCTTTAAATTGACAATAATAATAACTGTTACTTTGAGTGACTAAAGGGAGTAAAAATATTTATCTCAATTTCTTCATCTGTGAAATGGGGATAAAAACAGCCCCTGCTCTGTGGTAGGTTGTGAAGACTAGATGAATTAACACATGTAGAGGGCTCTGGCACATACTATGTGCTTAATAAATGTTAGTGGTGTACCACAATTTGCTAGTCCATTCGTGGGTCAATGGGCTCTTGGGCTTCTTCCATGACTTAGCCATTAAACTAATATTCATTACCTATAAATGAGCCCACTAATCATACATACTTAGAGATGGGAACTGAATTACTAGCAATGTTTTATTTACTTGTATTT
>CAUYPK010052972.1:0-71437 GCA_963574355.1 Loris lydekkerianus | reverse complement strand
CATAAATTAAGGGTGGGGCTGGAACTGACTGAACACTCCAGCAAATACCTGAGGTTGACAGGCCTCACCACCCCCTACTGGATAGAGGCCAAGATCAGTGGCTTGGACGAGCAGATACAGACTTCCCTGGGATTTAGGCAGGTGCAAACCTCTGGAGTATCTGCTCACTGCAGACAACTGACTGGGTCACAGCCTTGTGGGGCCAGCAGCAACTGGGTGTGACAGAGCTGCAAGGTGGGGAAGGAAGCATCAACCTTCCCAGACTGATCTACTTGCTAGGTGGCTCCTCTGGATTCCAGGAAGCACAGGAGCAACCCATAATAGAGCAGTCACCAGAACCCTGTGATCCAGTTCCCAGAGACGTCTTAAACTCTCCAACCTGAGACAGGTGCTGACTAAGACAATTGATTTGGACCTTTTGAACTGAGCCAATTGCATGAAGACTGTCCAGGTGATTCCCTGGGTGTGTGGCTGTAGGAAGGTTTGATTCTCCTTTTCCAATTGTTGCCTGTGGTGGGTAGGGAGACTTAATTGCTGGTATTTCTCCACAGCTGAGACTTCAGCCCAGAGTAACTATTTCACTAGGGTTTAACAGAAACCAGCTGAAAATAAGACAGAACCACTTAGCCCCACCACACCAAACAAGGCCCCAGTTTCTCAGGCCACAGCACTGTACGGGTCCTTAACAAAACTCCAGAAACAAAAAATAAATCAAAGGGAGTAAAATAATCATGGGGCGGAATCAGAGGAAAAACTCCGGTAACATGAATAACCAGAATAGATCAACACCCCCAAGGAAAGATACGGCAGAGGTAATTGAAGAACCCATTCACAAACAACTGGCTGAGATGTCAGAAATCAAATTCAGAATTTGGATGGCAAACAGGATTAATAAAATGGAATTAGGAATTCGAGGAGAAATTCAAAAGTTGTCTCAAGAATTTAATGAATTTAAAGACAAAGCCACCAAAGGCATAGATGCACTGAAGCGAGAATTTGCAGCCCTCAAAGATCTGAAAAATACAGTAGAATCCTTCAGAAACAGAGTGGAGCAAGTAGAGGAAAGGATCTCTGACATTGAAGACAAAGCCTTTGAATGCTCCCAAACTCTCAAAGAGGAAGAGAAATGGAGAGCAAAAATGGATCATTCTCTCAGAGAGCTCTGGGATAATTTGAAGAAGGCCAAACTCCGAATCATTGGAATTCCTGAAACCGACGAAGTAGCCTCACTGAGCATAGAGGCCCTTCTGCATGAAATTATAAAAGAGAATTTTCCAGACATGCCTAGAGATTCTGAAATAAAGATAGCAGACAGCTTCAGAACCCCAGCACGACTCAACCCCAATAAGACATCTCCCAGGCATATCATAATTAACTTCACAAAAGTTAATACTAAGGAGAAAATTCTCAGAGCTGTCAGCTGAAAGAAAGCCATTACATACAAAGGGAAAAATATTAGAATGACTGCAGATCTCTCTGCTGAAACTATTCAAGCAAGAAGAGTGTGGTCATCGACTTTTAATCTCCTCAAGCAAAATAACTTTCAATCGAGGATCTTGTATCCAGCTAAACTGAGTTTCATTTATGATGGAGAAATTAAATACTTCAATGACTTTCATATGTTAAATAAATTTGCCATAAGTAAACCAGCTCTTCAGGATATTCTCAGACCTATCCTCCATAATGACAAACCCAATCCTATACCACAAAAGTAAACTCACTCAGAAACTTCGGATCAAACTCCAACTTCCACACTGGTGAAAGGATTAAAAATGTCCACTTGAACGTTGAAAAACTCAATACCCAAAATTTCACCAGACGTATCAATATTATTCATTAATGTGAACGGCTTAAACTGTCATCTAAAGAGGCATAGGTTATTTGCCTGGATACAAAAAGTGAGACCAGATATGTGTTGCATACAAGAGTCATATCTTAACTTAAAAGGAAAATACAGACTCAGGGTGAAAGGATGGTCATCCTTATTTCAGGCAAATGTTAATCAGATAAAAGCAGGTGTTGCAATTTTATTTGCAGATACAATAGGCTTTAAACCAACAAAAGTAAGGAAGGACAAGAATGGTCACTTCATATTTGTTAAGGGCAATACTCAATATGATGAGATTTCAATTATTATTATTAATATCTACGCACCGAACCAGAATGCACCTCAGTTTGTAAGAGAAACTCTAACTGACATAAGCAACTTGATTTCCTCCAGCTCCATAATAGTCGGAGATTTTAACATTCCTTTGGCAGTGTTGGATCCATCTTCCAGAACGAAGCTGAGCAAAGAAATTTTAGATTTAAACCTAACCATCCAATATTTAGATTTAGCAGACATCTACAGAACATTTCATCTCAACAAAACTGAATACACATACTTCTCATCAGCCCACGGAACTTACTCCAAAATCGACCACATCTTAGGTCACATGTCTAGCCTCAGTAAATTTAAAGGAATAGAAATTATTCCTTGCGTCTTCTTGGACCACCATGGAATAAAACTTAAGCTGAGTGACAACAGGAATCTGCATACACATACAAAAACATGGAAGTTAAATAATCTTATGCTGAATGATAGCTGGATCAGAGATGAGATTAAGAAAGAAATTGCCAATTTTTTGGAACAAAACGACAATGAGGACACGAACTATCAGAAGCTCTGGGACACTGCAAAGGCAGTTCTAATAAGGAAATTTATAGCACTGCAAGCCTTCCTCAAGAGAACAAAAAGAGAGGAAGTTAACACTTAATGGAATATCTCAAGTAACTTGAAAAGAAAGAACAGTCCAACCCTAAACCCAGTAGAAGAAAAGAAATAACCAAAATTAGAGTAGAATTAAATGAAATTGAAAATAAAAGAATAATACAACAGATCAATAAATTAAAAAGCTGGTTTCTTGAAAAGGTTAATAAAGTAGATAAACCTTTGGCCAACCTAATCAGAAGAAACAGAGTAAAATCTCTAATCTCATCAATCAGAAACTACAAAGACGAAATAACAGCAGACTCATCAGAAATTCAAAAACAAATTAATGAATGTTACATGAAATTTTATTCTCAGAAGTATGAAAATCTGAAGGAAATTGACCGATACTTGGAAGCACATCACCTTCTAAGAGTTAGCCAGAATCAAGTGGAAATGCTGAACAGGCCCATATCAGGTTCGGAAATAGCATCAACTATACAAAACCTCCCTAAAAAGAAAAGCCCAGGACCAGATGGTTTCACATCAGAATTCTACCAAACCTTTAAAGAGGAATTAGTACCTATATTACTCAACCTGTTCCAAAATGTAGAAAAAGAAGGAAGACTACCCAACAAGTTCTATGAAGCAAATATCACCCTGATCCCCAAACCAGGAAAAGACCCAACAAGAAAATAAAATTATAGACCAATATCACTAATGAATATGGATGCAACAAGATCCTAACAAACCGAAATATTCAACAAGATCCTAACAAACAGAATCCAGCAACACATCAAACAAATTATACATCATGACCAAGTCGGTTTTATCCCAGTGTCTCAAGGTTGGTTCAATATACATAAATCTATAACTGTAATTCAGCACATAAACAAATTAAAAAACAAAGAACATATGATTCTCTCAATCGATGGAGAAAAATCTTTTGATAATATCCAGCATCCCTTCATGATCATAGCAATTAAGAAAATTAGTATAGAAGGGACATTTCTTAAACTGATAGAGGCCATCTACAGCAAACCCACAGCTAATATCCTACTGAATGGAGTTAAATTGAAATCATTTCCACTCAGATCAGTAACCAGACAAGGCTGCCCATTGTCTCCATTGCTTTTTAACATTGTAAAGGAAGTTTTAGCCACCGCAATTAGGGAAGAAAAGGCAATCCATGGTATTCATATAGGATCAGAAGAGATTAAACTTTCACTCTTCGTTGATGATATAATTGTGTATCTGGAAAACACTAGGGATTCTACTACAAAACTCCTAGAAGTGATAAAAAAATAGCAGCGTCTCAGGTTACAAAATCAACATTCGTAAATCGGTAGCCTTTGTATATACCAACAATAGTCAAGTTGAAAAAACAGTTAAGGACTCTATCCCATTCACAGTAGTGCCAAAGAAGATGAAATATTTGGGAATTTACCTGACAAAGGACGTGAAAGATCTCTGTAAAGAGAACTATGAAAATCTAAGAAAAGAAATAGCTGAAAATGTTAACAAATGGAATAAGATACCATGCTCATGGCTGGGAAGAATCAACATTGTTAAAATGTACATACTACCCAAAGCAATATATAATTTCAACGCAATTTCTATTAAAGCTCCACTGTCATACTTTAAAGATCTTGAAAAAACAATACTTCATTTTATATGGAATTATAAAAAAACTCAAATAGCCAAGACATTACTCAGAAACAAAAACAAAACAGAAGGAATCATGCTACCAGACCTCAGACTTTACTACAAATCGATAGTGATCAAAACAGCATGGTATTGGCACAAAAACAGAGAAGTAGATGTCTGGAACAGAATAGAGAACCAAGACATGAATCCAGCTACTTACGGTTATTTGATCTTTGACAAGCCAATTAAAAACATTCAGTGGGGAAAAGATTCCCTATTTAACAAATAATGCTGGCTGAACTGGCTGGCAACCTGCAGAAGACTGAAATTGGACCTACACCTTTCACCATTAACTAAGATAGATTCTCATTGGATTAAATATTTAAACTTAAGACATGACAGTATAAAAATACTAGAGGAGAGTGCAGGAGAAATTCTTGAAGAAATCAGTCTGGACGAGTATTTTATGAGGAGGAACCCCAGGGCAATTGAAGCAGCTTCAAAAATACACTACTGGGACTTGATCAAACTAAAAAGCTCCTGCACAGCCAAGAACACAGTGAGTAAAGCAAGCAAACAGCCCTCAGAATGGGAGAAGATATTTTCAGATCATATCTCTGACAAAGGTTTAATAACCAGAATCCACAGAGAACTCAAACACATTAGCAAGAAAAAAACAAGGGATCCCGTTGCAGGCTGGGCTAGGAATTTGATGAGAAACTTCTCTGAAGAAGACAGGCGTACAGCCTTCAGGCACATGAAAAAATTCTCATCATTTTTAATCATCAGAGAAATGTAAAACAAAACTACTTTGAGGTATCATCTAACTACAGTGAGACTAGCCTATATCACAAAATCTCAAGACCAGAGATGTTGGCGTGGATGTGGAGAAAAGGGAACACTTTTGCACTGCTGGTGGGAATGCAAATTAATACATTCCTTTTGGAAAGATACATGGAGAACACTATGAGATCTAAAAATAGATCTGCCATTCAATCCTGTAATTCCTCTGCTGGGCATACACCCAGAAGACCAAAAATCACATCACAAGAAAGATATTTGTACCAGAATGTTTATTGCAGCCCTATTCATAATTGGTAAATCATGGAAAAAGCCCAAGTGCCCATCGATCCACAAATGGATTAATAAATTGTGGTATATGTACACCATGGATTATTATGCAACCTTAAAGAAAGATGGAGACTTTACCTCTTTCATGTTTACATGGATGGAGCAGGAACATATTCTTCTTAGTAAAGTATCTCAAGAATGGAAGAAAAAGTACCCAATGTACTCAGCACTACTATGAAACTAATTTAGGGCTTTCACTTGAAAGCTATAACCCAGTTACAACCTAAGAATAGGGGAAAGGGGGAAAGGGAGGGGATGGAGGGGAGGGACGGGGGAGGGGGGTAGAGGGATGGGGATTGGTGAGATTACACCTGCGATGCATCTTACAATGGTATATGTGAAACTTAGTAAATGTGGAATGTAAATGTCTTGGTACAATAAATAGGAAAATGCCAGGAAGGCGATGTTAACCATTGTGATGAAAATGTGTCAAAGAGTCTATGAAGCTAGTGTATGATGCCCCAGGAGCATATCAATGTATACAGCTATGATTTAATAAAAAATAAAGAAATTAAATAAAATAAATAAATTAGTAAATCATAGCTGTGTACTGTTTGCGATAATGGGGCACCATACACTGGCTTTACAGACCGTTTGACATATTTTCATCACACTGATTAACATACCCTTCCTGGCATTTTCTTAGTTACTTGTTAAGACTTTTACATTCCACATTTACTGAGTTTCACATATACCCTTGTAAGATGCACCACAAGTGTAATCGCACCAATCATCCTCCCTTTGCCCACCTCCCCCTTCACTCTCCTCCTTTTTCCCCTTCCCCCTATTCTTGGGTTATTACTGGGTTATAGCTTTCTTTTGGAAGCCATAAATTAGTTTCACAGTAGGGATGAGTACATTGGATACTTTTTCTTTCATTCTTGAGATACTTTACTAATAACTATATGTTCCAGTTCCATCTATGTAAACATGAAAGAGGTAAATTCTCCATCTTTCTTCAAGGCTGCATAATATTCCATGGTGTACTTATACCACAATTTATTAATCCATTTGTGGATCGATGGGCACTTGGGCTTTTTCCATGACTTAGCAATTGTGAATTGGGCTGCAATAAACATTCTGGTACAAATATCTTTGTTATAATGAGTTTTTGGTCTTCTGGGTATATACCTAGTAGAGGAACTATAGCATTGAATACCAGATCTATTTTTAGATCTCTACGTGTTCTCCAAACTTCTTTCCAAAAGGATTGTATTAATTTGCATTCCCACCAGCAGTGTAGAAGTGTAACCTTTTCTCCACATCCATGCCAACATCTCTGGTCTTGGGATTTTGTAATATGGGCTAATCTTACTGGAGTTACATGATATCTCAAAGTAGTTTTGATTTGCATTTCTCTGATGATTAAGGATTATGAGCATTTTTTCATACGTCTGTAGGTCATGCGCCTGTCTTCTTCAGAGAAGTTTCTCTTCAAGTCCCTTGCCCACCCTGTGATGGGATCACTTGTTCTTTTCTTGATTATATATATGTTTGAGTTCTCTGTGGATTCTGGTTATTAAACCCTTGTCGGAGACATAACCTGCAAATATCTTCTCCCATTCTGAGGGCTGTCTGCTTGCTTTACTTACTGTGTTTGTGTCTGTGCAGAAGCTTTTTAGTTTGATCAGGTCCCAGTAGTGTATTTTTGAGGCTGCTTCAATTGCTCAGGGGGAGGGGGTCCTCCTCATAAAATATTCACCCAGACCAATTTCTTCAAGAGTTTTCCCTGCACTCTCTTCTAGTATTTTTATAGTTTCATGTCTTAAGTTTAAATCTTTAATGCAGTGATAGTCTATTATAATTAATGTTGAAAGGTGGATCCAATTTCAGTCCTCTACAGGTTGCCAGCCAGTTGACCCAGCACCATTTGTTAAATAGGGAATCTTTTCCTCGGAATGTTTTTAATTGGCTTGTCAAAGATCAAATAACAGTAAGTAGCTGGGCTTATCTCTTGGGTCTCTATTCTTTTCCAGACATCTTCTTTGTTTTAGTGCCAGTCCCATGCTATTTTGATCACTGTCTATTTGTAGTATAGTCTGATGTCTGGTAGCGTAATTCCTTCTGCTTTGTTTTTATTTCTAAGTAATGTCTTGACTATTTGAGGTTTTTCCTGATTCCCTATAAAATGAAGTATTGGTTTTTAAAGATCTTTAAAGTATGACAGTGGAGCTTTAATAGGGATTGCTTTAAAATTATATATTGCTTTGTGTAGTATGAACATTTTAACAAAGTCGATTCTTCCCAGCCATGAGCATGGTATATTTTTCCATTTGTTAACAATTTCAGCTATTTCTTTTCCTTGAGTTTCATAGTTCTCTTTATAGAGGTTTTTCACATCCTTTGTTAGGTAAATTCCCAAATATTTCTTCATCTTTGGCACTACTTTGAATGGAATAGAGTCTTTAACTGTTTTTTCAGCTTGACTATTGTTGGTATATATAAAGGCTACCAATTTATGAATGTTGATTTTGTAACCTTAGACACTGCTGTATTCCTTTATCACTTCTAAGAGTTTTGTAGTAGAATCCCTCATGTTTTTCAGATATACAATTATATCATCTGCGAAGAGCAAAAATTTGATCTTTTTTGACCGTACATGGATAGCCTTGATCGCCTTTTCTTCCATAATTGTGGTGGCAAAAACTTCCATTACAATGTTAAAGAGCAGTGGGGACAATGGACAGCCTTGTCTGGTTTCTGATCTGAGTGGAAATGATTTCAATTTAACTCCTTTCAATACAATATTGGCTTTGGGTTTGCTGTAGATGGCCTCTATTAGTTTAAGAAATGTCCTTTCTGTACCAATTGTCTTAAGTGTTTTGATCATGGAGGGATGCTGGATATTATCAAAAGCATTTTCTGCAGCAATTGAGAGAATCATATGTTCTTTGTTTTCTAATTTGTTTATGTGCTGAATTATACTTATAGATTTACATATATTGAACCAGCCTTGAGACCCTGGGATAAAACCGACTTGGTCATGATGTATAATTTGTTTGATATGTTACTGGATTCTGTTTGTTAGGATCTTGTTGAGTTTTTGCATCTATATTCATTATTGATATTGGTCTATAATTTTCTTTTCTCTTGTGGTCTTTTCCTGGTTTGGGGATCAGGGTGATGTTTACTTCATAAAACTTGTTGAGTAGTCTTTCTTATTTTTGTACATTTTGGAACAGGTTGAGTAATATAGGTACTCATTCCTCTTTGAAGGTTTGGTAGAATTCTGATGTGAAGCCATCTGGTCCTAACCTTTTCTTTTTAGGGAGGTTTTGTGTGGTTGATGCTTTTTCAGAACTTGATATGGGCCTCTTCAACATTTCCACTTGAGTCTGGGTAAGTCTTGGAAGGTGATATGCTTCGAAGTATTTGTCAATTTCCTTCAGGTTGTCATTTCTTAAAATGACAGTTTAAGCCATTCACATTAATGGATAATATTGATAAGTCTGGTAAAATTTTGTGCATAGAGTTTTTCAAAAGTCCAATGGACATTTTTAATTCTTTCACCTCTGAGAATAAAGTTTCTTGGAATATTCATTAAGAATTTTTTGAATTTCTGAGGAGTCTGTTGGTATTTTTTCTGTGTCATTTCTGATTGATGAGATTAGAGATTTTACTATTTTTTTCCTGGTTTGTTTAGTGAAAGGTTTATGTATTCTATTGACCTTTTCAAATAACCAACTTTTTGATTTATTGATCTGTTGTTTAATTATTTTGTTTTAAATTTCATTTAATTCTGCTCTAATTTTGGTTATTTATTTTCTTGTACTGGGTTTGGGTTGCAATGTTTTTCCTTTTTCAGTTTCTTGAGACATCTCACTAAGTTGTTAACTTCCTCTTCGTTCTGTTGTGTAAGGCTTGAATTGCTATAAATTTCCCTCTTAGGACTGCCTTTGTGTTATTCCAGAGGTTCTGATAATTTATGTCTTCATTGTCGTTTGGTTCCAAGAACTTGGCAATTGCATTTTTAATCTCATCTCTGACCCAGCTATCATTCAGGATAAGCTTATTTAACTTCCATGTTTTTGTATGAGTATGCAGATTTCTGTTGTTACTGGGTTCAATTTTTATTCTATGGTGGTCCAAGGAGATGGAAGCAAAAATAACTATTTCTTTAAATTTGCTGAGGTTAGACTTTTGACCTAAGATGTGATTGATATTCGAGTATGTTCCGTGGGCTGATGAGAAGGATGAGTATTCAGTTTTGTTGGGATGAAATGTTCTGTAGATGTCAGCTAAATCAAAATGTTGGATGGTTAGGAATATATCTAAAACTTCTTTGGTCCGGTTCTTATTGGAGGATCAATCCAACACTGCCAAAGGAGTGTTGAAATCTCCAACTGTTATGGAGCTGGAGAAAATCAAGTTTCTCATGTCTGTTAGAGTTTCTCCTATAAATTGAGGTGCATTCTGGTTGGTTGCATAAATATTAATAATTGAAATCTCATCATAACAAATATGAAGTGACCGTTCTTATCCTTCCTTACTTTTGTTGGTTTAAAGACTATTGTGTCTGAAAATAGAATTGCAACACCTACTTTTTTTCTGATTACCATTTGCCTGAAATATGGACGACCATCTTTTCACCCTTAGTCTATATTTATCTTTTAAGGTAAGATGTGACTCTTGTCTGCAGCAAATATCTGGCCTGTGTTTTTGTATTTAGTCAGCTAATCTGTGACTCTTTAGAGGACAGTTTAAGCCATTCACATTAATGGATAATATTGATAAGTCTGGTAAAATTTTGTGCATAGTGTTTTTCAAAAGTCCAATGGACATTTTTAATTCTTTCACCTCTGTGGAAGTTGGAGTTTGATCACAAGTTTCTGAGTGAGTTTACTTTTGTGGTAGAGAATTGGGCTGGTCTTTATGGAGGTTAGGTCTGAGAATAACCTGAAGAGCTGGTTTGGTTATGGCAAATTTCTTCAATATATAAATGTCATTGAAGTATTTTCTTCATCATAGATGAAACTCAGTTTAGCTGGATACTGGACCCAGGGTTGAATGTTATTTTGCTTTAGAAGATTAAAAGTCGATGACCACCCTCTTCTGGCTTGAATAGTTTCAGCAGAGAGATCTGCAGTCATTCTAATATTCTTCCCTTTGTAGGTAATGGATTTCTTACGTCTGGCTGCTTTGAGAATTTTCTCCTTCATATTAACATTAGTGAAGTTAATTATGATATGCGTGGGGGATGTCTTACTGGGATTGAAGTGTTCTGGGGTTGTGAAACTGTCTGCTGTCTGAATTTCAGAATCTCTTGGCATGTCTGGAAAATTCTCTTTCATAATTTCATGGAGAAGGGCCTCTGTGCCCAGCGTGGCCACTTTGTCCTTTTCAGGGATTCCAATGAGGCAAATATTAGCCTTCTTCAAGTTATCCCAGAGCTCTCTGAGAGAATGTTCCATTTTTGTTCTCCATTTCTCTTCCTCTTTGAGAGTTTTAGAGCATTCAAAGGCTTTGTCTTCAATGTCAGAAATCCTTTCTTCTGCTTGCTCCAGTCTGTTGCTGAGGGATTCTACTATATTTTTCAGATCTTTGAGGGCTGCAAAATCTTGCTTCAGTGCGTCAAAATCTTTGGTGTTTTTGTCTTTAAATTCATTAATTTCTTGCGACAACTTTTGAATTTCTCCTTGAATTTCTAATCAGACTTTTGAATTGCTGCTTGAATTTCTAATTCCAAATTTTCCTCCATTCTATTTATCTTGTTTGCTATACAAATTCTGGATTCTATTTCTGACATGTCGGCCAGCTGTTTATTAATGGGATCTTCAGTTACATCTGCCATATCTTTTCTTGGGGTGGTTGATCTATTCTGGTTAGTCATGTTACCAGATTTTTTCTGCTGATTCCACCCCATGATTGTTCTACACCATATTATTTTTCACCTGGAGCTTTCTCAAGGACCCGCACAGTGCTATGGCCTGAGAAACTGGGGCCCTGTTTGGAGTGGTGGGGCTAAGTAGTTCTGTCTTGTTTTTAGCTGGTTTCTGTTTGACCCTAGTGAAATAGTTGCTCTGTGTTGAAGTCTAAGCTGTGGAGAATTACCAGCAATTAAGTCACTTCGCCCCCCCACAGGCAACAATTGTAAAAGGAAAATCAAACCTTCCTACAACCACACACCCAGGGCACCACCTGAATTGTCCTTGGGCGATTGGCTCAGTTCAAAAGGTCTAAATCAATTGTCTCAGTCAGCACCTGTCCTCAGGTGGGAGAGTCTAAAAAGTCTCTGGCAACTGGATCACAGGGGTCTGGTGAGTACTCTTATATGGCTTACTCCAGTGCTGCGTGGAGTCAGGAGGAGCCACCCAGCAAATAGATCAGTTTGGGAAGGTTGATGCCGACTTCCTCTTCTTGCACCTCTGTCACACCCAGTTACTGATAGCCCAGCAGTTGGCTGACCCAGTTACCTGTAGTGAACTAATACTTCCAGTTTTTCTACCTGCCTGAATCACAAGGAAATCTATTTATGCTCAGCCTGGCCACTGCACTCTGCCTCTATCTAGCAGGGGGAGGTTACGCCTGACAACCTTGAGCCCTTGATGGTGGCTGGCAGGTATTCACTCAGTTCCAGCCCCACCCCTGATTGATGTTACTGACAGAACAGAACAACTTTGTGGGAATTTGTTTATGTCCCTTCTAAATTTCCCTGCAGAAGAGAAGCTATTTTGAGTTCCCAGAGCCTGCACCTCAGGCCCTGTTTTTGCTCTTGCAGGTTTGTATTCGGTTACCTGTCAGATCTAGCCTCCTGTCTTCCTTTGTCTATAGGCTGAGGATCCCCGAGGGACTGGTGCATCTTAGGCTCAGTAGAGTGGTCCTCTGGGTCAGCCCCACCCTGGGAATTTTCCAGGTCTGCAAGTGTGTTTCTAGTCCCTGAACTTCACCCAGGTCAGTACCCTCTCAGGCAAACCCTTTACTAACGGAGCCTGTGTTTCCGTCCTATATCTGTTCCGTGGTGGTTGCCACCTGAGTAGATGCCCGGCCTCTTCTGGTTGCCCAGGGAGACAGGGGGTGTGGCTTCAGAATATCCAAGAGTGAGCCCTATTGTTGCTAAAGGACAGCTGCTGATCTGTGCCTCAGGGCACTGGTGCTCCGGTGTTATTCCCTCTCAGCCGACTGTCCTCTCCTCTCTCCTGTGTCCCAGAGTCAGCACTGACCAGCTGCAGTGTAGGCCCTGTCCACACCCCTCGAGAAATCTCCCAAGAATCTGGATTCCTGAGTGACAGGCCTCCAGATCTCAGAGTGAGATTGGAGGGGAGTGCTAGAGTCAGAGTTGCAGGTAGAGAATATATACAGTTTTATGCCTGGCCTGAGAATGCCGTGGCAACCTAGTAGGGATAGTAGGTCCAGTTTTTAGAGGGTTTCTCTCGTGGAGGGTAGTGGGAGGACCTTTGAACTCTGCTTGTTTGTTTATGGGGCACTTCGAGCCATTCTCATGGGCAAGGGGACTTCCATCTGCTTTGTGATGGATTTGTACCTTTTGTTTGTCTACTCGGGGTTGCAGCTCGCCTCAGCGGGGTTGATGTGTGTTTTTCAACCTTCTCTCTTGGTGCAACTCAAATCCACCAGGTTACTTGCTAAATTTTTGTCTTTTAACTCTCCTTCTGTATGGGACTCCCTGTGGAAATCTGGCTTCAGTCAGCCATCTTGTCTCCACCCCCCGAATGATTTGTTTTTGCTCTCCATTTCTCTTCCTCTTTGAGAGTTTGGGAAGTTCAAAAGCTTTGTCTTCAATGTAAGAAATCCTTTCTTCTGCTTGCTCCACTCTGTTACTGAGGGATTGTACTGTATTTTTCAGATCTTTGAGGGCTGCAAATTCTTGCTTCAGTGTGTCAAAATCTTTGGTAGTTTTGTCTTTAAATTTGTTGAATTCTGGAGACAACTTTTGAATTTCTCATCAAATTTCTAATTCTGACTTTTGAATTGCTCCTCAAATTTCTAATTCCAACTTTTCCTCCATTCTATTAATCTTGTTTGCAATCCAAATTCTGAATTCAATTTCTGACATCTCAGCCAGCTGTTTATGAATGGGTTCTTTGGTTACATCTGCCATATCTTTCCTCTGGTTGGTTGATCTATTCTGGTTATTCATGATAACAGAGTTTTTTGCTGATTCTGCCCCATGGTTATTGTAAACCATTTGACTTTTCCCCTGGAGCTTTGTTGAGAACTCATACAGTGCTATGGCCTGAGAAACTGGGTACCTGTTTTGTGTGGTGGGGCTATGTGGTTCTGTCTTGTTTTCAGCTGGTCTCTGTTCGACCCTAGTGAAACAGTTACTCTGGGTTGAAGTCTCAGCTGTGGAGAAATACCAGGAATTAAGTCACCCCACCCCCCACAGGTAACAATTGGAAAAGGAAAATCAAACCTTCCTACAACCACACATCCATTTCACCACTTGGATAGTCCTTGTGTGATTGGTTCAGTTCAAAAGGTCCAAATCAATTGTCTCAGTCAGCACTTGTCTCAGGTGGGAGAGTTTAAAAGGTCTCTGGCAATTAGATCACAGGCATCTGCTGACAACTGAAATATGACTTGCTCCAGTGCTCTATGAATTATGGAGGACCCACCCAGCAAATAGATTAGTCTGGGGAGATTGATGCCTCCTTCCCTACCTTGCACCTCTGTCACACCCAGTCACTGTTAACCCCACAGGGATGTGACCCAGTTGCCTCAAATGAGCAGATACTCCAGGGGTTTGCACCTGCCTGAATCACAAGAAGATCTATGTTTGCTGAGCCAGGCTGCTGTTCTATGCCTCTATCTGGCAGGGTGAGGTGAAGCCTGACAACCTCGGGAGGCTGGGGCTGTTCACTCAGTTCCAGCCCTGCCCCTAATTGTTGTTCCTGACAGAATAGAACAACTTTGTGGGAATTTGTTTCTGACCCTGCTAAATTCCCCTGCAGAAGAGAAGCTGTTTTGAGTTCCCAGAACCTGTGTCTCAGGCCCTGTCTCAGCTGTAGTTTGTGTTCGCAGCACAGTTACCTGTCAGTTCCAGCCTCTGCCTGCCCTCCTTTGTTGAAGCTGATGGTCCTCTGGAGGCCAGGTACATTTCAGGCTCAGTGAAGCAGTCCTCTGGGTCAGCCCTGCCCAGGGAATCTTCTAACTCTGCACATATTTTTTCTAGTCCCCACACTCCACCAAGGCTGGTACCGCCTCAGGAAAACCCTTTACTCACAGAGCCTGCATTTCCATCCCAGATCTGTTCTGCGGTGGCTGCCACCTGAAAAGATGCCCAGCCTCCTCTGGTTGCCCAGAGAGACAGGGGGTGTGACTTCGGAATATCTGGAGGTGAGCCCTATTGTTGCCAAAAACAGCTGCTGCTTTGTGCCTTTGGGCACCTCTGCTCAGGTGTGGTTGCCTCTCAGCTGACCATTCTCTCCTCACTCCAGTCCAGGCCCTGTCCACACCCCTCGAGAAATCACCCAAGAATCTGGACTCCTGGGGGACAGGCCTCCAGATCTCAGAGTGAGAGTGGAGGGGCGTGCTGGGAGCTAAGATTTGCAAGTAGAGGATATATACAGTTTTATACAGTTTTGTGCCTGGCAGGAGAGTGCCATGGCACCCTAGTAGGGGAGATAGGTCCAGTTTTTAGAGGGTCTCTCCCATGGAGTATAGTGGGAGGACTTTTGAACTCTGCTTGTTTGTTTGTGGGGTACTCCGAGCCATTCTCATGGAGGAGGGGACTTCCATCCACTTGGTGATGGATTTTGTACCTTTTGTTTGTATCCTTGGGGTTGCAGCTGGTCTCAGCAGGGTTGATGTGCATTCTTCAACCTTCTCTCTTGGTGCAGCTCTAATTCACCAGGTTACTTGCTAAATTTCTGTCCTTTAACTCTCATTCTGGATGGGAGCCTCTGTGGAAAACTGGCTTCAGTCAGCGATCTTGTCTCCAGCCCCAAATAAAATTATTTCGATGCATATGAATCCAAACAACTATTGTGTCATAAAACAATAAAAATATTCCATGTTCATGGATTGGAAGAATTGTTAAAATGTTCATTAACAATGGATGGACATTTGTTAAAATTGTTTTAAAATTCTTTTAACAAATGTCCATTTCTTAAAATGATCTACAGATTCAATGCCATCTGTATCAAAATACCAATGTCATTTCCCATAGAAATAGAAAAAACAATCCTAAAATTCATATGGAACCATAAAAGACCCAGAATAGTTAAAACAATCCTGAGGAAAAACAACAAAGCTACAGGGATCACATTACTAGATTTCGACGTATACTACATAGTAACTGTAACCAAAATAGCATGGTACTGGTAAAATAGACACATAGACAAATGGAACAGAACAGAAAACAGAAATAAACCCACATATTTACAGCCAATTGACAAAGTTTTCAAGAACATACATTAGGGGAAAAATAAGCTCTAGAAAAAATGATGCTGGGATTACTGGATAATCATGCTCAGAAGAAAGAAGCTAGACTCTTATGTTCCAGTATATAAAATGTCAACTCAAAATTGATTAAATGCTTAAATGTAAGACCCCAAACTATAAAACTACTAGAAGAAAACAGAGAACACACATTGATCTGGGCAGAGATTTTTTTTGATAAGACCTCAAAAGCCCAGGTAATGAAAGTAAAAATAGACAAATGGAACTATATCAAAGTAAAAAACTTTTGCAGGGCAAGGGAAATAATCAAAAGAGTAAAAAGACAGCTTATAGAATGGGAGAATATATTTGCAAACTATCCATCTGACAAGCCATTAGTATCTAGAATATACAAGTGACTTGACAAAGAAAAAATACAATTAAAAAGTAGACAGGTGCTCTGAATAGATATTTCTCAAAAGAAGACATACAAATGGACAACACGTATGTGAAAAATGTTTAAAATCACTAATCCTTAGGAAAATGCAAATAAAAACCACAATGAGCTATCATATCACTACAGTTAAAAAGAATACAATGAAAAAGACAAAAAGTAACAAATGCTGGCAAGGACGCAGGGAAAGGGGAACTCCTATACCTTGTTGGTGGGACAATTAGTACAGCCATTAATTAGTAAATTAGTACAGTCATTATGGAGAACAGTATATAGTTTCCTCAGAACAATAAAAATAGAAATATCATATTATCCAGCAATCCCACTACTGGGTATATACTCAAAAGAAAGAAAATCAAAGAATATGTCAGAGAAATATCTGCACTCCACTGTTTATTGCTACTCAGAATAGTGAAGTTATGGAGTTAACCTAACTGTTCATCAACAGATGAATGAATAAAGAAAATATGTACACATACACAACAGATTATTCAGACATTAAAAAATGAAATCCTGCGATTCATGTTAACATAAATCAACCTGGGGTACATTATGTTAAGTGAAATAAGACAGCCACAGAAAGACAAATAACCACATGTTCTCACTGATATGTGAAAGCTAAAAAAAGTTGATCTTATAGAAGTAGAGAGTAGAATAGTAGTAGTAGTACTAGAGGCTGGGAAGGGGAAGGGGAAGGGAAGTAGTGAGAACTTGATTAATGAATATAAAATTACAGCTAGATGGGAAGAATGAGTTCGAGTATTTTGGAGCACAGTAGTACAATTAATCAATAATTTATTGTGTATTTCAAAATATCTAGATAAAAGGAATCTGAATGTTCTCAACACAAAGAAACAATAAGTATTTGAGGTGATAGATATGCCAATTACTCTGATTTGATCATTACATATTATATACATGTATCAAAATGCTACATGTACCCCCCAACATGTGTAATTAATATGCGTCACTTTAAAAGAAAAATAATTAAAGAGCAATAAAGTATCAAAAATAAAGCACATAAATTCCACATCTGTAGAAAGAATAAAAATTCAACTGATGAGGTTAGGCACGGTGGCTAACACCTGTAATCCTAGGACTCTGGGAGGCTGAGGCAGATGGATTGCCTGAGCTCACAAGTTTGAGACCAGCCTGAGCCAGAGCAAGACCCTATCTCTAAAAATAGCTGGGCATTGTTGCAGGTGCCTATAGTCTCAGCTACTTGGGAGGCTGAGGAAGAGAATCACTTAAGCCCAAGAGTTTGAGGTTGCTATGAGCTATGATGCCACAGCACTCTACTGGGGGGCAAAAAAGTGAGATTCTGTCTCAAAAAAAATTTTTTTTTTATTTGTAGAACTAATTTGCAGCCAGGAATGATATTATCTTTATTTGCTTTTTCCAGGTAGCACCCTTTAATACAATTTCAAGGCTTAAGTTTTTCAGATATTAGAAAACCTAGCCACAAACTCTTACACTGGATGTTTTTCTTTCAGTTTAATCTTATCCCTTAGAGTTCTAGTCCAAAGCCAGAGTTAGTTTTACTAATGTCTATACTTGAGTTAGGCCCATAATTCGACCTCTATCCCTCTAGTCTTGAGCGACTTCCAACAGTTCTACTCAGCTTCTCAACTGCTTCTTCTGGACTGAAAAACACATTCAGGGCCAAAGCAGCCTCTGATGTGGAGCTTTAACTTTCTGTTTCCCATCCTTTTCAAGTGTACATCTGGTATTTCCTGTCTAACTAGTTAGCTCTTTGATGCTTTTAATGAAACACTTTTCATATTTCACAAATTTTTATTTGTCCTCATTAAAAAGATAGTTTCAAATTTCTTTGCTCTTCAAAGAAAGTGGAGAATCTCCTACAAGATTCTTTTTTTTTTATTTCAAAATATTAATGGGGCACAAATGTTTTTGTTACACATATATCTTTTATAATGCTTAATTTGGGGCTTTTAGTGTGCCCGTCACCTGAATAGTGTTCATTGTACCCAATAGACAGTTTTTATCCCTCTCTCCTCCTCCTTCTTGATTTCCAATGTCCTTTACATCTCTTTGTGCCCATGTTTGCTCATTGATTAGCTACCAATTATTAGAGAGTACATGTTTTGTTTGTCTTTCCATCCCTGAGGTACTTCACTTAGCCTAATGGTCTCCAGTTCCATTCAAATTGCTGCAAAAGACATGATTTCGTTCATTCTTATAGCTGAGTAGTACTCTATGGTGTACAAATACCACATTTTCTTAGTCCACCCATGCATTGATGGGCACTTAGGTTGATTCCACATCTTTGTGACTGTGAATTGTGCAGCAATTAACATTCAAGTGCTGGTGTCTTTTATAAAATGACTTCTCTTCCTTTGGGTAGATATCTGGTAGTGGGATTGCTGGATTAAATGGTAATTCTGTATTTATTTCTTTGAGGGATCTCCTTACTGTTTTATATAGAGGTTGTACTAATTTGTGGTCCCACCAACAGTATATAATAATTTCCTGCAACCAAAAAATAGCCAGGCATTATGGCAGGTACCTGTAGTTCCAGCTACTTGAGAGACTGAGGCAAGAGAATTGCTTAAGCCCAAGAGTTTGAGGTTGCCGTGAGCTGTGATGCCACAGCAGTCTACCGAAGGCAACGTAGTAAGACTGTCTCAAAAAAAAAAAAAAAAGAAAGAAACAAAATAATTCCTTTCTCTCTGTATTCATGCTAGCATCCATTGTTTTTTGACTTTTTGATTTTTTTTAATTTTTTTTTTTTTTTTTTTTTGAGACAGAGTCTCACTTTGCCACCCTCCGTAGAGTGCTGTAGCATCACAGCTCACAGCAACCTCAAACTCTTGGGCTTAAGCGATCTTCTCACCTCAACCTCCCAGATACCTGGGAATACAAGTGTCTGCCACCATGCCCAGCTATTTTGGGGGCGTGCTGGTCTTGAACTGGCTCAGTCTGGTCTTAAACCCATGAACTCAGGTGTTTTTTTTTTCCTCAGCCTTGTTTTTCAACTTTTTAATAATAACCATTCTGACAGGGCCTCTGCAAGATACTTAAGACATTAAGTGTCTTAAATATTTTATCTGAATTTTTAAAAATTATAAAGTAGTGTCAACTTTTGGGCATTCTCACCAAGGAGAAATGCAAACCCAGGGTAAGAAAGAAGTGGCAGGAGAAAAGAGGGGAAGAAGGTGCAATCAAGTGGCCAGAGTCTGTAGCAGAGGGAATACCTCTGTGAGAGTCCCGGGGAGAAGAAAAAGGGTTTTGACACCATTTTCAAGGCATTGCAGTTATACCTGGGAGGAAGGAAGCTATTCTCCCCATACTCACAGAGGATAGTAGCAAGAACAAAGTGATAGCCTGTTCCTTCTCTCTGGAGATTAGAGAAGCTGAGGAAACGAAACATTAAGACAGAGAAAGCGATGGCCACCCATAGGCCATGACGGGCAAGAGTCCCAGAGGCGGGGCTGAGCTGAGCTAACTTGGTCATGCTCTTCAATAAAACGTGATGGTGGTAACCCTGGTAGCTATTATGTGGATGACGGTCAGGGGAGAATTCTTGGAGCTTATCATGATCCAGACCCTAAATTCTATCACAAGACAAAGCACATTAATTAATGGCCACATGTGGGGAGATGGAGCAGAAATTCCCAGCACCTGTTTCAGTGATTAAAAAAGACAGCAGGGGACACCTGGATTTGAACCAGGGACCTCTTGATCTGCAGCCAAATGCTCTGCCCCTGACCTATACCCCCACCTATGTATGCTTTCTTATTAGCATAGTTTCATCCATGACACTCCACCCAGGTCATCTGCATATTTACAACCCACTGTTTTTTCTGTATGTTCCAGAAACTGGCAAGCCTTCTCTTCCGTAGGCTCCCCTCCTCTCCTTCCCTCTCTCCCTTGACTAGTTTCCCATTCCCCAGACTCCCTTTCTGGGATTGTGACAAGGGCACCAGCCTTCACACTGGGAACAACATCTGATTCTAATGTTTCCCCATATCCACACGGGGATAAGAGCTTTCCTTTCTGGGTCTTTAGTGAACCTCACTTTCAGCCCAGGGAGTACCTCCCCAGCCTCAAAGAGGGTGCTAATTATTTCATGCATTCCTTATTCAGGCAAGGAACACTCATGGAGCTTAAGTGCCAACTCCTGTCATTCATGTTGAAGACACAGAAACAAATAAAACATTGACCTTCTCCAAATAGGACACAAACGAAAAGGGAGTAAGGAGCTGTCCTGCGGTGTGTGTGTGGGGGGGGGGGTATCAGGGAGGCCTTCCTGGAGGAGATGGCAAGGAAAATTTGTGAGAAGAAGCAGCTGGGAGGCCTCCAGGCCAAGAGAGGAAAAAAGAACAAAGTGTGTGTGTGTGGGGGGGGGGTGTTTGTTTTGTTTTTTAAGTGGGTCAGGTGTCTCTGGAACTCAGTGGGGCTGAGACTGATGTTCTAAGGGAGGTGGATTTATCAACCCTACAAACATTTTAGAAGGCTGGATATCCACCACAGTGAATGAGACTCCCAGTCACTGCCTTTGGAGGAAAGGCTGTAACACCACATTGACTGTTTCTAGAGATGAGGGCACAGACTGAGCACAGGGTGAACACAGCACAGTTACTACCTCGGAAAGGGTGGGGCCCATACGAGCGGCCAATTACCTGCCTCCTTCTATTACTACTGCATCTGAAAGTGACCCAAGCAGGGGGCGCCCGGATTGAAATGGGGACCTCTTGCTCTGCAGTCAAGCGCTCTGCCTCCGAGCTACACCCCAGGCCTAATCTTACGTCTTAATCGCACCTTTACTGAGCATGCGCCAAGCACATCCTTTCTCGCCTCTGCCGCCCGCTCGGGTCAGCCTTGCGGCGGGCAGTCGGCGGCTGCCCCCGGTTCACCGAAGCCTGGCTCCTCGCCTGCTGTCCTGCACTGGGGCGCTGAGGCCAGAGAGGGCTCTGGGCAGCCGGAGGAGGAGGAGCGGGTCCCGGACGAGAACTTGGCCATGCCCGCGCGTCCTGAGACACAGACGCCTCTCTCCCTTCCTCCCGGTGTATGATTCATTGCACCCCTCACAGCCTGCTAAATACTGCGGAGAGCTGAGGTGAACCAGCTTCAGATTCCCTCTGGAGAAGAACACTCGGGGGCGGGGAGCGGGGGTCGGGGGAACACGGTGGTCACCGAGCCCCGCCGACACCCAAGCTGGTTTCTAGGCCCCTGGCAGAGCAGGAGGCGGAGGCAGGGCGCTGTCCCCTCGCTTGCTTCTGGGGACAGCCAGGAGAGGCCTCTGAGCGGAGCGACCCAGCAGGTCGACTCCCCTCTCGGCCTCTCCAGGGCCAGGCCCACCCATCCCCTGCCCCGTGGACTTAGCCTGGAGCAGTCCACGCAGCTCTCATGGACTTCGGGGAAGCAGCGACGTTTGTCCCCACTGAGGAGGGTCTTGACACCCGGGGAGGGTTTATCAGGCTCGCCGAGCTCGGAAGTAACCTGAGCCTCCTGACCTTGCTTCCTTTCTCAAGGCCACTTCAACAGACCAGCCCTGAGCAAAGCGTCCCTCTTTGACCCAAAGAGGTGGTATTTTTAGCCAGGTCAGCGGGTTCAGAAGCTGCACCTGGTTCCTGGGCTGCGTGTCCCGGGGCCCGGCACCCGCCCGATGGCACCTCTCACTCCCCTCACCTGCAGTCTCTGTGTCCCCCTGTCCTCTCTGCCCGCCCAGGTCACTGGGTGAAGACGCGTCTGAGCTGCTTTGCTAGGAAACAGCGGAGGGCTGACCTAGCTCGGGTGTGTGCCAGGGGGTGAGGGACAGGCACGTGGCAGGAGCTAATCAGCCCAGGGGAGAGCAGGTCACCCATGCCCCTGGCCCCTTGGAAGCTGGGACATCAAGGAAGGCACAGAGAGAAGGCACTGTGAGGAAGAGACAGCGCCGAGGTAGTTTTTGCGTTGGTTGCCTAAAAGAAACCCTAAGAAAGCACAGCCGAAATTTTAAATTACTCTGGCTAGCAAGAGATGAGGGTTCTCCGCAGCATAGGGCTGTGCAGTGTTCAGCCTGTTGAAGTGACTTCTAGAGGAACGGTGGCCACAGCAGCAGCATGAAGGGAGAGCAGGGCCCCAGGGTCCTCCACCCACTTGTTACAAGGTACAAACCTCACTGCTATTATATTGAGGAAAAACTGGCAATTTTTACATCATCATCTCATAAAACAGAAATCTTTTTTATTTTACATAGCAAATATAAATTTTTTTATCGCTTCTCGGCCTTTTGGCTAAGATCAAGTGTAGCAAATATCAATTTTTTGTTATGTCGTATTTCCAACAGATAGATAAAATTGGTACTGTGTTCTTTCTGAGGTTAAGGACTTATGGTGTGACTTTGAGTTAAGCAAAAATGTCTTAGCTATGACACCAAAAGCTCAACTCGTAACCTGGACTCCCTCAAAATTAAAAGCATTTGCTTTTGAAAGATACTCTTAAGAGAATATAAAGACCGCTCAGCGCCCATAGCACGGTGGTTACTACCCCGGCCACATGCCCAAAGGCTGGCGGGTTCAAACCCAGCCTGGGCCTGCTAAACAACAATGACAACTACAACCAAAAAATAGCCGGGCGTTGTGGCGGGCGCCTGTAGTCCCAGCTACTTGGGAGGCTGAGGCAAGAGAATTGCTTAAGCCCAAGGGTTTGAGGTTGCTGTGAGCTGTGATGCCACAGCACTACTGAGGGTGACATAGTGAGACTGTTTCAAAAAGAAAAGAAAAGACAAGACAAGTTACAGATGAGGGGAAAATATTTGCAAATCATGTATCTGACACAGGACTTGAACCTATAACATATAAAGAATTATCCAGATTTAATCAGGAGAAAACAAACAACCCAAATGAAAAAATGGAAAAAAGATCTGAAAAGACACTTCACCAAACAAGATACGTGATGGCAATAAGCACATAAAAATGTGGTCAACATCAGGAGTAATTAGAGAAATACAAATTAAAAGCACAATGAGATGCCACTAAATTACATTAGAACATAAATAGAAAGACCAACCATAGCATGTTGGTGAGGATGTGGAGCACCTGGAACCCTCACACAGCCCACAGCCCAGGCTCTCGGCTGCCACTGAGCTGCTTCCAGGATACTTCCTCCCCAGCCCTGAGCCTCTGGATGGCCTTGGTGACTTCTGCATCCGTGTTGCTGAGCCTCCCAACTCCTAGCTCCTCAGTGCCTTCAACTCAGCTCCAGAGGACACTCCTGGGACCCAATTGTCTCTAGAAACTGCCCCACCTCCAAAAATCATGAACTCTGAAACCCTCCCAGCTCACAACAATCACAAATCCTTCCCCTCCACCCCCACCTCCCCCTCCTCCTATGTGCCCCCTCCTCTTCCCCTATTGGCCAGCTCTTTCTGGCCCCACTCCACCATCCTGCCACCCTCCTACTCAATACAGAGGTCATGGCTGGGCACTTTGCTCTTGGCTTCCTTGGCTGTTCCTAGGAGTTCCAAAGGGGTGGGACAGTGGAACTGTCCATAGATGAAGATTCTAGAAAATCCAAATGTGTGAACAAAACCTTGGCCTAGGGACTCCAGAAATATCATCAACAGAGCATTCAGATCCCCTCTTCACTAGTGATTTCTAGTGATTTCTCTTTCTTTTTTGTTTTGTTTTGTTTTGAGACAGGGTCTCACTCTGTTGCCCTGGGTAGAGTGCTGTGGCCTTAGCCTAGCTCACAGCAACTTCAAACTCCTGGGCTTAACGGATCCTCCTGCCTCAGCTTCCCAAGTAGCTGGAACTACTGATGCCTGCCATAAGGCCCAGCTAATCTTTCTGTTTTCAGTAGAGATGAGGTCTTGCTCTTGCTTGGGCTGGTCTTGAACTCCTGAGCTCAAGTGCTTTTCTCATCTCAGCCTCCCGGAGTTCTAGGATTATAGACATGAGCTCCTGCACCTGCCCCCCTTTCTTTTCTAATGGTCAATCTCTACCTGTCCCAGTAAGAACTTGTCCCAGGATATCTGTGTCAACAACTAATAAAAAATTCCTCCTGCTGATTTCTGGACACTACTGCTTAGGAAATTGCTATCTAACATTTTGTCTTTGCACCAAAATCTCTCTAATATTAAAAGTGGAATGCCCTGAATCAGATATGTTCATAATGTGCAGTCAAGCATATTGTTGAGCAATAACCTCAGTAATTGGTCTATTATTGCACCTTCACATGCCCAGCCACACTGAGGCTCCAGCAATGCCTCAATTGTCCTGAGCCATCATATAGGCTTTTTATGAAGCTGAGAGGCAAGTTATTGTGGAGACCTCACTGTCTGCCTTCTACCTCCACACAGTTGCTGTGTCTAATCACCCTAATCAAGACAGTCGCACCCAAGACTCCTGTCTTTCCTCAACAGTTCTGACTTTCCACATTGGGTTGCTTAGGGCTGAGTGGATCCCTTCCTAGTCCTTACTCTCCTTCTTGTCACTGGCAGGACCTCTGCCCACCATTCATCAGACTCCTGCTGCCATGGTTGGGGTGAGGTACAGCCTTGGCCGGTCAGTCGTAACACCTCTTCTGGGACCCAGAGGGGAAGCCTAGCTCCAGGCTAGAACTAGAGGCTTGTCCCAGCCTGAGGTTTGCACCCCCATCCCATTCAGGTCCCATGGGGTACCTTTGCCCTGGGGGGAGACTGTGTAGAGACTTATCCTCTGGACACTCCCCTCCTTGGTGACCTCCAAGTGGCTCTCTGCCCTCCCACCCCTGTTTGGGGAAGAGCACCCAAGTCAGTGGGAGGACAGTGGAGATGAAGCTGTTCTGGATTCTGGTCTCTGGGGGGTTTGAGTTATTGTGTGAAAATGAAAGAGACTCCTAGCAATAAAATGACATATTGTGATAACTAGTGCTCTGGAATTTAAACTGGATTTAAACTGTGGTTTTCTTATTTACTAACTGTGGGACCCTAACTCAGTCACTGAACCTCACTAAGAGGTGAGATCTTGTAAGTGTGGGTAACAAGAGTGCCTGTTCCTAAGGCTATTGTGATTATTAGATGAGAAAGGACCCTGAAAAATGCCAGGAACAAAGCAAACATTCAATACACATTAGCATCAATGGCCAAGACCTGTTGTAAACTCACCATTCCACACAAAGTTCCTTGAGATGGTAAAAAACTGAAACTAAATGTCCAAACTCAGCATAATAGTGTGAATCAAGGTGTACCAAGGCCTATCAAGGCACGAGTCTTCACGGACACAACTTTTCCCCATCTGCTCAGCCCATTTCCAATGGCTTCCCGTGGCCTCAAAGGACCATTCCACGTTCCACGCAGCATATTCCCAGAACCGGACCCTTCTGCAATGAAAGTGCACTGGTTATCTATGCATGTCATGCACATCACTGTCTCTGCGAAGACCCCAGCCCCTGCCTTCACCCTCTGGTTCCCTGGTGTCACATACCACACATGGCTCTCTGCAGTCCCATGCCATGTCTCTAACTGCAATGGCCAGATCTGTGCTCAGAAGCAAGGCAGAATCTAGGACAATTCACTTGAGTCCTGCCAAATATCTATCAGCTCATCATCATACGTTGGCCTTAGACTTAGGGGACCTTACCATGTAAGGAGGAGCAGAGCCCAAGCCTGCCAGGGCTGCACATGTAAGATTGCAAAATTGGTCAAGTCAAGAGGAGAGAGAATTGGCCTTTGGCTTTGGCAAAATATCGACGAAATATGGGTCATCAATGAGCTTGCTGAAGGCTGCTTGTAAGGATCAGGCAAAATGAAAGCAGGATTGGAATGGGAGGTGGGGACACAGAGCTGGTGAATACACAAAATTGTTTTGAGTCATTTTTCTGGGAAAAGGGAGCAGAAAAACTGAGCAGGAATTGGAAAGGTGATGGGATGAAGAGAAACTTCCTAAAGATGTGCAATATTAAGACAGGCTTATTTGTCTATGATAATAATCCTGTAGGAAGGAAGAAAGTGATGCAGGAGAGTGAAGTCATCGTTACAGGGGAGTCCTTGGAGTGGAATTTAATTCACAAGTGATAGGTTGGCCTTGGGTAAGAATGGGGACACTCCTTCATGACAGAGAGGAAGGAAGAGGCTGTGAATACAGATGGAGACTGGTCTGCTGGAATTGATGGAAGAAAAACGGAGATGGTTCTTACTTGATAGCCTCCATTTGCTAAATATTTAAGATATTTGGCAACTTAAATAACAAACAGAGAGAGAGAGTCTCTCAAAGAAAATGGCATTTACTCAGGAATAGGCATTGCAATGGGAGCACACGTGCCAAAGTAAACTATGTGTGTATTGAGGGAAATAAAGGAAGACAGAGGTTTTTAAAAGGAAAAATAAGGAGGATTACATAGTTGTTTTGAAAGAATTGTCCTTGGCTACAAGGATCAATAACAAGGGTGACGTCAATTTAAGACTGAACAGGCAATTGCTGAGCAGATGTCCTTACAGGAGCGGTGTGTGTGTACATGTGTGCGCACGTGTGTGATTGTGATGGCCATTGTGCAAGTTTGTGGTCTTTGCAATCTTTTGTGATAGTTCTTGTTATCAGGCACACAAGCATGAGAACCTCTGTTCCGGGCATTCCCAGGCGCCATTTCTCTGCAAAAGAAGTTACTTTATTCCTTTTTATGACTGAGTAGCATTCCATGAGGAGTGTGTGTGTGTGTGTGTGTGTGCATGTGCGTGCGCAAGTGTACATACACATTTTCTTTATTGGCTTATCAGTTAGGTACTTAAGTTGATTCCATATTTTTGCTATTGCGAACTGTGTTGCAATAAACATCCAGGTGTGGTGTCTTTTATGTAAAATGATTTTTTTTTTTTGAGACAAAGTCTCACTTTGTTGCTCTCAGTAGAGTGCCGTGGCATCAGAGTAGTTACCTATTAATGAGATTGCTAGATCAAATGGTAGGTCTACTTTTACTTTGAGGAATCGCCATACTGCTTTCTGTAGCAGCTATACAAGTTTACATTCCCACCAATAGTGTATGAGTGTTCTCTTTTCACTAGAACAGCACCAACATCTATTGTTTTCTAACTTTTAATAATGGTGTTTCTGACAGGGGTAAGGTGGTATCTCACTGCGGTTTCAATTTGCATTTCCCTGACAATAAGCTATGTTGGGCCTTTTTTCATGTTTGTTGGCCATTTGTCTTTCTTCTTTTGAAAAAAAAAAATCTGGTTATGCCTTTTGTCTGCTTTTTAATGAGTTATTTGTTTTTCCTTGTTGATTTAAGTTGTTTGTAGATTTGGGATATTAGCCCTTTGTTAGATATGTAGTTTGTGAATATTTTCCCCCATTCTGTAGGTTGTCTATTTATTCTATTGATTACTTCCTTCCATGCAGAAACTTTTTAGTCAATCAAGCCCTGTTGGTTTATTTTTGTTGTTGCTGTCTTTGCTTTTGCGAATTACTCATAAATTCTTTGCCTAGACCAATGTCTACTAGTATTTTTCCTATATTTTCTTCTAGAGTTTTTATGGTTTCAGGTCTTACATTTAAGTCTTTAATCCATCTTGTGTTAATTTTTGTGTATGGTGAGAGATAGGGATCCGGTTTCATTCTTCTACATGTGGTTATCCAGTTTTTCCAGCACCATTTATTGAATAGGGTATCTTTTCCCATAGGGTGGCCATGGGCTTGTCACAGATGGCTTTTATTATTTTGAGGTTTGTTCCTTCTAAGCCTAGTTTGTTGAGGTTTTTTATCATGAGGTGGCGCTATATTTTATCAAATGCTATTTCTGCATCTAGTTCAATAATCACATGGTCTTTGTTTTTAATCTTGTTTACGTGGTGAATCACATTTATTGATTTAAATTCATCCCAATCCCTGGGATGAATTCCACTTGACCAGGGTGGATAACTTTTTTATGCAGTGTTGAATTTAGTTTGTTAGTATTTTGCTGAGGGTTTTTGCACCTATGTTTATGAGGAATATTGGTCTGCAATTTTTTTTCTTGTTTTTGTAGCCATTCCTGGCTTTGGTATCAGGGTGATACTGGCTTCCCAGAATGAGTTAGGGAGGATTCTCTCCTTTTTTTTTTTTTTTTTTTTTTAAGCAGGAACTCAACTTTATTGCCTCAAGCAGCCGCTTATATAGAGCATGGGGAGGGGGCGGGGAAAGGAGGCAGGGGATGAGGTGCGTGACAGGGTTGGGCCAATGGCATGGTACCACCTTGGCTGTATCTAAGTAGAGGCAGTTTCAGGCCGGGTTTCTCTCCTTCTTGATGTTAAAGAATAGTGTCAGTAGAATGGGTGCCAATTCTTCTTTGTAGTCTAGTAGAATTCAGCCATGAATCTTCCTGGTTCAGAGCTTTTTTCTTGGGAGATCTTTTATTACTGTTTGAATCTGGCTACTCATTATTGGTCTGTTTGGAATTTCTGTTTCTTCACTTCTCTCACACCTCCTCTCCGTGGATTCCCAATCCTCTCGGTCAGACAGTAGATCCAAAGGTGCATATCCGTTTGCACTTTTGATCCTCTCTGTGCGAGCAGTGTTGTGCAGGCTGCTTCTAGTCTGCCATCTTGGCTCCCCAAGAAGACACGGTTGCTGACATGAAACTAGGGAAATTAAATAGATCTTAGAAAGAAATGTGATAGAAACAGTAAGTATGAAACAGGAAGAATCTACTATTTAGAATATGTCTGTTAAAGAAACAGATTTCATAATTTAAAATTAAAAACTCTTGCAATTCTGCTTCAAAAAAACCTTCTTATTCTACCACAGGGGAACAAATTTCAGTTTTGTATCAGTACATGTTTTTTGTCAGTGTATATTTCATATCAGGTGCTCTCTTTACAGAGACTTATAAATAATTCCCTTCTAATTATAGCCAACTTGACCACATACAAAAATTTCTTTCATAAATTTGATCTTCACAGACTTTTTAAAACAATCACAGACCTTTCATGCATACCTTCTGCTTTGTCTTATACTTCCTCCTCCCCCAAATAACTAGACTTTTCACTTTAAGGCAAAAAATTACCACACAGTTCTGTCTCATGTAAAATTATTCTCTCTCTCTTTTTTTAAAAAACAGAGTCTCTAGCTGTTGCCCTGGGCAGAGTGCCGTAGCATCACAGCTCACGGCAACCTCCAACTCTTGGGCTTAAGCGATTCTCTTGCCTCAGCCTCCCAAGTAGCTGGGACTACAGGCGCCTGCCACACGCCCAGCTATTTTTTGGTTGTAGTTGTCATTGTTGTTTGGCAGGCCCAGGCTGGATTCAAACCCGCCAGCTCTGGTGTATGTGGCTGGTGCCCTAGATGCTTGAGCTACAGGCACTGAGCCTCTCTTTCTTCTTTATTCCCAAACATACATCTTCATACCTATAATTAATTAATTTTTCTTTCTTTCTTTCTTTCTTTTTCTTTCTTTCTTTTTTTTTTTTTTTTTGAGACAGTCTCACTATGTCCCCCTTGGTAGAGTGCCGTAGTGTCACAGCTCACAGCAACCTCCAACTCCTGGGCTTAAGCGATTCTCTTGCCTCAGCCTCCCAAGTAACTGGGACTACAGGTGCTGGCCACAACACCCAGCTGTTTTTCTGTTGCAGTTGTCATTGTAGTTTAGTTGAGCCGGGCTGGGTTGAAACCCAACAGCTTCAGTGTATGTGGCCAGCGCCATAACCACTATGTTATAAGCGCCGAGCCCATACCTGTAACTTTCTTTCTACTTACTGATTCCTCTTTATCTTGTTTCCATTTCCTTAGAAATGACCTTTAAATAACCTCCTAATTAGACAAAATTACTTTTTTCTCAATAAATAAATTTCTGTGCCTTTCTTATAATTGTTCCCATCAAAAACACATTTTTGGTACACTGATACATTTTTTATACAGAATTGTATATATTAATTAGGACTTTTAACTCTTCATAACCTTAATTTCTTTTTCTTTTTCCTTTTTTTGAGACAGAATCTCAAACTATCACCCTGGATAGGGTGCCATGGTGTCATGGCTCACAGCAACCTCAAACTCTTGGGCTCCAGTGATTTTCTTGCCTCAACCTCCCAAGTAGCTGGGGCTACAGGTGCCTGCCACAACACACGGCTATTTTTTTGTTACAGTTGTTTAGCTGGCCCGGGCAGGATTCAAACCCACCACCCTCAGTGTATATGGCTGGTGCTGTAACCACTGTGCTACGGGCACCGAGCCCATGACCTAAATTTCTAATGAAAACCTAGGAAACAAATTTTAAATTATCACATACCAATATTTTATAGATGGAAACCATTTTATGATTTTTAGAAAAATGTTTCCCCATAACATGTTTTATGTGCATGAATAGACCCCAATATATTTAGTCTTTGTTTAAGAAGGAAAGAGCACACTTATATTTATGCTCATCAGTTTATTTTACCATTTTTTATTTTTTTGAGACAGAGTCTCACTTGGTTACCCTTGGTAGAGTGCCATGGTGTCTTAGCTCACAGCAACCTCCAACTCTTGGGCTCAAGCAATCTTCTTGCCTCAGCCTCCCAAGTAGTTGGGACTACAGGTGCCTGCCACAATGCCCAGCTATTTTTATAGAGACAGTGGGGAAAGGGGGGTCTCTCTCTGTCTCAGGCTGGTCTTGAACCAGTGAACTCAGGCAATCCACCCATCTCGGCCTCCCAAGTGCTGGGATCATAGGCATGAGCCACTGCACCTGGCCCTGTTTTAGTATTTTAACTTATTTAGAAATAACCCAATATCTAATGAGCATCTATCTATCATTTAATTTAACATAACAGAAATTTAAGATTTCGAAGCTGGGTGCAGAGGCACATGCCTGTAGTCCCAGCTACTCAGGAGGCTGAGGAAGAAGAATCAGTTGAGCCCAAGATTTCAAGGCTGCAGTGAGCTATGATGACACTACTGCTCTCCAGCTTGATTGACAAAGTAAGAATTTACCCAAAATAAAAAAAAAAAAAAAAAAAGATTTCAAATTACACAACAGATTTATTTGTAAATGCTTATCCCATTACATTTACCTAATTTAATTACCTTTAGCAATTATGGAAACTCAGACATTAGGCAAAGCTAGTTGTTATGTCTAATTTTTTCTCTATTAACCATCTGTATAGCCTGTGAAGATAAGGTGTTCTCCTAAATAAGAAACTTAAAGTTGAACATATGTGTTTTGATGACAACTCAGAAGATACAGCTGTTTTTATCAAATCACAATATTAAATTAGTCTTATTTATCAAAGAGTTAAATATTATTCTGCTTTTAGTGTAGGTTCATAGTTTTATGATCTTAAAACATTATCAGAGGTAAGTATAATCCTATCTGGTCAATAAATGCAAAAATATGTATGCCGGCAATTTGAAAGACATTTCTATTTTTATCTTGTCAACAAATTTAAAACCAACTTATTTATTAAAGCTTTTCTTTCTTCTATTTATTTATTTATTTATTTATTTATTTATTTTTGAGACAGTCTTACTTTGTCACCCTCGATAGAGTGCTGTCGCGTCACAGCTCACAGCAACCTCCAATTCTTGGACTTAAGCAATTCTCTTGCCTCAGCCTCCCGAGTAGCTGGGACTACAGGCATCCACCACAATGCCTGGCTACTTTTTGTTGCAATTCTCATTGCATTGCTGTTTTTTAGCTGGCCAGGGCTGGGTTCGAACACGCTACCCTAAGTATATGGGGCCGGCGCCCTACCCACTGAGCCACAGAGGCCACCCTATCAAAGATGTTCTTAAGTCATGTGAACTAAAAGGTATTTGGACTAATTACTATATATTTTATATTTTATCTGACTATGCCAGGTATTACCATGTAGACACAAATAAGCAACATGCATAAGCACACTTAAACACATGTGCACACACATAAGGATTTTATAGCTTTCATTCTAGAATTTTAGTCACACGACAATAAAATATAGTAATACAAACTCAACAGTTTATAAAAGACAAGTAGATCCATTTGATCCAATAGGTAATCTATAGTTTTTATTAGAAATGGAGGTCTCGGGCGGCACCTGTGGCTTAAGGAGTAGGGCGCTGGCCCCATATGCCAGAGGTGGTGAGTTCAAACCTGGCCCCAGCCAAACACTGCAAAAAAAAAAAAAAAAAAGAAATGGAGGTCTCACTATACTGCCAAGGCTAGATTCTAACTCTTGGGCTCAAGCAATTCTCCCACCTCAGCCTCTTCACTAGCTGAGCTGATAAGTGTGTGTGCACCACAGCACCGAGCCCTAGGAAGTAATCTAACAAAGGCTATGAACCAAAATTTTGGGTAAGGAGTTTCCATAGCAGTTTGATATTTTGTTGTTTTGTTTCAGAGATGTGGTGTCACTCCTCACCCAGCCTAGAGTGCAGGGATGTGGTCATAGTCACTGCAGCCTCAAAGTCCTGGGCTCAAGAGATCCTCCTGCCTTAGCCTCCTCATGGCTGAGACTACAGGCTTGTGCCACCACATCTACCCAAAGTTTGATTTTTAAAAACCATTTCTTTATCCTATTTTCAGTTTCAAATAAGTTTATGATTATATATTCAAATGCTAACATTTTAGATAAGACTGGCTGAATTGTACAAGAAAAATAAAATCTCAAATTATCTTCTATTTTTATTTATAAATATTAGCTGTCTATTTTTGAGACTTTGGAAAAAAAAAGACGTTAACTGATGACTCCATACTGGACCTCAGAGTCAAAGCAGTCTATGATAGACATACTTTTATCTGACATTGTGAATGTTACTTTGTTTTGCATTATTATTATTATTGCTCAATATTTCATTGTAGCAATCGTCTGATTTCTTTTCCAAATGTATTTATCTTCGTTCATTCTTTATGAGGTTTTTGTTTCTAGGCCTTATCTTAAACATTGCTATCGTTATTAAATTTTAAGCCTCTTTAATTTTCTGAAGGCAAAAAGTGGAAACCAAATAAACACATCTATAGGTATAGAGAAAATTTTAAAAAAGAAAGAAAGAAAAATAAAATCTCCAAGTGGCCTTGAAAATTTTAGTAACGAATCTGTCTTTTGTTTGTCTGTCTGGTTTGCTTAATTTGTCACTGTGGACAGGACAAGTGTTTTTTTTGTTGGTTGGTTTGTTTGTTCTGTGGGGTTTTTGTGGGGTTTTTTCACTTTTTGTTCCCTGCATGGGAGACAAAGAAATTTTTATGCTGAACAGAATTACCTTATATTTTTGCTTTCAGCTCAAGAGTTTGACCTGTTTGATCTGAGAGCTCAATGTCTACAAACATCTGCCTAGTTCTTTTCTTTTCTTGAGACAGAGCATCATTACAGATCACAGCAACCTCAATCTCTTGGGCTCAAGTGATCCTCTTGCTTCACCCTCTTTAGTAGCTGGGACTACAGGCGCCTGCCACAGTGCTTGGCATTTTTTCTATTTTTAGGAAGGACGGGGTCTTGCTCTTGCTCAGGCTGATTTCAAACTCATGAGCTTAAGCAATCCACCCTCCTCAGTCTCCCAGAGTGCTAGGATTACAAGTGTGAGCCACCCTGCCAGCCTCTAAGTTCTTTTCTTTTAGATTATCAAGTCTTTTATTAACTGTTCCATCATTCTAAGCAAAGTTAGTTAGATAAACTTAAATTTACATTTTCAAAAGGTGTCTAGGTTGTTGGTTGTCCTAGAACTGTTGCAATTGGTAAAGTCATTCATTCAGAAGCCTCTTTTTTAAAGAAATAATTGGCTGCAATGCCACAAGCAGTGGTCTATCTTAACACGGTCAGAAAAGTCAGCAGATTCAAAATAGGTAGAAAAAAGTAAAGATATATACAGAGAACTTAGAAAACTATACATGTTAACCCTATAGTTGGTTGAAGTTTTCTTAAAAGAGCTCAAATAAAGATCATTTAAGCTCTGAATTTTCCTTGATACACTGTACCTATCAGTTTGAAAGTGTGTATGAGAATGGCCATAATTATTGGGCATGCCTTTAGAATTTGAGGTTCCCATTCCATTTCTTATAATCTCTGAAGAGCAAAGAAAATCCTATAAATCCTGTCATGGAATTTCAATAATTCCAACCAATGTTTGAGGTGGTGGTGGTCACCCCAAAGGCTTTTGATTAGTATGTCATGCCCACCATTTAGAATGTTTATTTTCACTCTTGGCAAATGTTCAGAAACTAGCAAGGGGGAGAAAAGGCAAATCATTTATAGATATGTGTAACCAACCCAAAATGAAACAAAAAAGAAGAGAGTTCAGACAAATTTTAAGTCAGGCCTACAGACCAAGCAAAATATTAAACCAGAAGAGCAGAAACAGACAAGATGTAAATTCCGTAGAAACCGGAGTACTCAAACCAGAAGGACTTGTCTTTAGAAGATAAAGCACTTGTCAGAAAAGATCAAAAAGGCTTTTATTATCCCGCGAGGGATGAAAGGTCCTTTATTAAGGCGGCCTTATAACCAAATCAGATCCTGAATAAAATCAAAAAGAATCTACAAAAGGAAGGAGTCCACGAATTTGAGAGGAGATTCACCAGCACTGAAAAATCGACTCACAAGATCAGAGAACGTAAAAGGCTTGTCTACACCTCACACTTCAGTCAATTCCAGGAGCAGATGATCCATCCAAGGTGAGCCCCCTTTGGTCCTACTTCTGAGACATCATCATGTCAACCTAAATACCAAATAGAGAGAAAGACTCCGTAAAAAAAAAAAAAAAAGAAAGAAAATAAAAAGAAAGAAAGTGTTTATTCAGGACTAGACATTGCAATGGGAATACATGTGCCATAGTAAAACCACACACAGTCAGGGAGGTTTTTAAAAGAAAAGCAAGAAGGGTGGCACCTGTTGCTCAGTGGGTAGGGCTCTGGCCTCATATACCAAGGGTGGTGAGTTCGAACCGGGCCAAAATGCAACAACAACAAAAATAAATAAATAAATAAATAAAAACAGCCAGGCACTGTGGCAGGCTCCCATAGTGCCAGCCACTCGGGAGGCTGAGGCGAGAGAATTGCCTAAGCCCAGGAGCTGGAGGTTGCTGTGAGCTGTGACACCACAGCACTCTACCGAAGGTGATAAAGTGAGACTCTGTCTCAAAAAAAAAATTTTAAAAAAAGAAAAATGAGAAGATTACATAGTTGTTTTGAGAGAATTATCCCAGGTAACAATGATCAATATCAAGGATGTTGCCAGTCCAAGGTTAGACAGGCAGTTGTTGGGCAAATGTCTTCAAGAAGTATTTTGTGTGTGTAATTTTGCAGTAGTCTTTGTGCAGGTTTGTGGTTTTGGCAGAGTCTTTTGTGATCGTTCTTCTTGTCAGGCTTTTGTGCACAAGAATTCTCCCATCATAGAACTTCCCTCGCTCCATTTGCCAGGGTTTTTAGCACAAGTTGACTCCATTTTGACTCTGACAACTCTCACACATATCAACTACAATTGAAGATAACGAGGGAATGTTGAGAATTTGAAAAGAGCATAAAAGAGGTGAAACAGCCATCTCAGACAGTGAGAAAGTAAGTGTATCATACCGACCAGTGGGCTTACCATGTTAAACGCTGATTGGGGATTTGGGTCACGTGTGAGTCTAGTTCACATAGTTGTGTGGTTTTTCCCAAGCGATGTCCGCCTGTTGATTTGTGGGCTCGGAATAAGTGAATATCTGGATTGTAAATTCTATGCCAACAACCATGCTAAGTGGTCCCGCCTCCTCAAAGTAGGAGATGGAAAGCTCATTTGAGTTTCCTACAAAACAAAAGACAGAACTCAGGCCAGGTGGCGGAGCTGCAAATCAAAATCCCAGGCATCTCCTTAACAGTTCTGTGTTTCCCTGCAACCTTTTACTTCTCTGAACCTGGTGCTAACAACCTAGACTACACAAATCCCATGGGCCCACCCTCTCCCAGAGCTGCTTTGAGAAGAACTTTCATGTCAGAACTGGACCTGGAGAAGGCGGGATGGGGCCTTTGGCAGAAAGGAGGAAATGGATAACTGTGGAGAGCACTCGGGGAGGCGGATGGGACGAAGAGGGGTCACGGCTGACTCATGCATTCAACAGACAATTATTGGGCTCCTACAGTGTTTCAATCTGTGCCATGTTCTGGGGACCCCTAGCTGATGAAGACTCATCTTGGCGCCCAAGGAGGTCATGGTCCAGAGAAATATCCCACTGCACTTGTATCCACGAAGGGGCAACCTTATCATCGTTCTAGTCTCAGTTCTCCCCCCAGAGAGGTCTCTGCTCACAAGGTCAAAGGCTCTTTTGGTGCAAGCCAACAAAGAAACATTACTTCCTTGTTGATGTCTTTGTCCTCATCATGGAGGAACGGAAAAGGAATGAGAAGGTTGCAAGTGCTGTGGGATGAGACCTCCAGGTGAGGGAGATGGTTCAGAAGGTACAATGGTCAGCCCAGCTCCACTCGCCACATCTTTCCTGACATAGTCTAACCTTGTCTTCCTTCCTGCCGTGGCCTCCTCCAGCCCAAACACTGCTGGGCCAAACAAGGTTTGGTTTCGTTTCAAGTTTCAATCTGATCACATCACTCCCTCTGGTGGACATCTGTTGATTCTGTTTACCTGGCATCCATTTCTCCAGCTCCTTAACACTCTTTTATTATTTCTCTTTTCTCACCGTGTCTTTCCCTTCAATACTATCTCCCAAAAGATGAACTCCAAAGATTCTAGGAGTAAAAGAAACAAGGGGGCACCCAGATTTGAACTGGGGACCTCTTGATCTGCAGTCAAATGCTCTGCCACTGAGCTATACCCCCTGCTGGCTTTTTCTTTCTTACTAATAGTATTTCATCTTTAGAACCATGTTATATTACATGGTAAATGGAAGAGATCAAATTTCAACTGATAGAAAATAAAAGAAGGAATGTATTAAGTCACCGCAGTGTAAATAGAGAAGAAACTGACTTCCAGGAGCTCAAATACTATCAGGACTCTCTCCCTCCAGCTGTCTTCTTTGGTTCCCTCTTAAGGCAGCATTAGTATCTCAGACCAGTCTCCCCACACAGCTGACATGCTTCATGCCTGTCTGCAGTGTAGCAAGATCCCCCTGAAGAACTCACAGGGGGGGCTCACATCTCCACATTTTGGTTGCCAGAGAGAAGTCTAAAGAATCCTAGGGAAGGGTTCTAGTTAGTGTGGCTTATGCCTATCCATGACCAAGCACTGTGACCAGGGTTTACGGTATCTGAGTAGTACAACTGTTTCAGAAATAAGGTCTGGTGAGAATATATCTGCTTCCACTCAGAATCTATGTCTATAGCAGTGGTTCTCAACCTGTGGGTCACAGACCCACAGGAACTGTATTAAAGGGTTGCAGCATTCGGAAGGTTGAGAACCACTGTTCTATAGCACAGGAAGAAAAGTGGTTCTCGGCTCGGCACCTGTGGCTTAAGTGGCTAAGGCACCAGCCACATACACCTGAGCTGCAGTTTCAAATCCAGCCCGGGCCCGGCAACAACAACAACGACTGCAACCAAAAAATAGCCAGGCGTTGTAGTGGGTGCCTATAGTCCCAGCTACCTGGGAGGCAGAGGCAGGAGAATCGCTTAAGCCCAGAAGTTAGAGGTTGCTGTGAGCTGTGATGCCACAGTACTCCACCTAGGGCCAGAGCTTGAGGCTCTGTCTCAAAAAAAAAAAAAAAAAAAAAAGGTCACCCTCCAATAGAAATTAGAGGTGGCCAAGACACAGCCATGAGGACCACCACTACAGCTCTCAGGTCTTCTTGGCTGAGTCTACCTTATTAAGGAAGACTAGCAACCTAGTGCTTCTGCTGTACAGAGTCATCAAAAGCCACATGCAGCACATTCCTTAGTAGTTACCTAACAAGCCAGGCATGGTGGCTCAGGCCTCTAATCTTGGCACTCTGGGAAGCCAGGGTGGGAATATTGCTTACGCTTAGGAGTTCAAGACCAGCCTGAGCAGGAGTGAGACCCTGTCTCTACTAAACATAGAAAAACTAGCCGAGCATTGTGGCAGGCGCCTGTAGTCCCAGCTAATCAGGAAGCTGAGGCAGGAAGACTTGAACCCAAGAGTTTGAGGTTGCTGTGAGCTAAGATGATGCCATGGCACTCTATCCAGGGTGACAAAGTGAGACTCTGCCTCAAAAAAAAAAAAAGAAAGAAAAGAAAATCATCATACTGTGTACCTGACTCTAACAACCACACAGTTCTGTCCTCAGCACAGTGGAAATACCTGACATAGCAACACAGGGTAATAAGGACTTTGGGCACCCAGAATTGAGAGTGACTGAGACCAAAGTAATGTCATGTTCCCTGTTTGAACTGAGCCTTGCACTCTGAGGAGCTTATAAACAAAGGAGATGGGAAGGAATTCCACGTAAAATTGGCAGCAAGAGCAAAAGTCCCATGTGGTCTTGACCAGAAGGTTTGAGGATGGCTGTTATGCAGTGTCGGTGAGAGGTGTTGAGACCTTGGGGCTGTCTGCAGTGTAGCAGGACCACCACCACCACCCTCCGAAGAACCAATAAACAACTTGAGCTCTGAGTGCTGAGTGTGACTCCACAGGAGAAAAGGGACAATCACCTGCCAGTGTGTTGGGGTTGGAGCTTAGGGTGCTGGATTATAGGTCAAGAAGTTGGGGTTCTTGTCCAGATGCCTTTTTCAAACACAAATGTCCTATTTCATTCACATGACAAGCCACCTAGGACATGAACTCTGGCACTCAAAGCTGGGGCACCTTCACTGTGTGTGTTCATCAAGAAGCTAGGTCCCTGCTGGGAGTTGAATTATGCTGCCTAACAAGGTATGTTGAAACCCCAACCTCTGATACCAGTGAATGTAACCTTATTTGGAAACAGGATCAATTCAAGTTGAGGTCATTAGGGTGGACCCTAATCCCATATGACTAGTGTCCTCATAAGAAGCGTGCCCATGCACACACACAGAATGTCACATGAAGACGGTGGTGGAGATTAGAGAGAACTGACCACAAGCCAGCAACACCATGGATTGAAGCTACCATCAGAGCTAAGAAAAGGTGAGAAAGGTTCTAGCCAAAATCTCAGAGGAAGCAGGTTCTACTGGCCTTTGGTTTCTAACTTCTTGCCTCCAGAACAATGAGAGAATAAACTTCTGTTGTTTTAATACCAGTTTGTATAGCAAGCCTAGGAAACTGATACTGTCCCCATGCAGGGGGTCACTTGTGCCCTATGTCCAGGACAGAGGGAACAGAGATGTGGCCCTTCTGAGCACTTCCAGCCTGCTAAGGACCAGGGTCTCCAGCTTTGCTCACCTACTCAGATGTGGGGTCCTTGGGTTGCTGAGACTGTAGCCTCTCTGGCCAGGAATAGACCTTTGCTCCTCAAGGAAAGGGAAGGGCTGAGTAAAAGAAGGGAAGGAAATATTTACATCAGGAGAAAATAAGTGGCCTCCACAGCTTGTGTGGGAAGCAGAGAATGGCTCAGGCCGGGAGGTCAGAGTGCCCAGGAAAGCCCCACACAAAACTCAGCCCCTTAGGTGTGAAGCCAGGTGGTGGCCCGGCCCTCTTAGACCCTGCTCACACAATGACCCAGCTGAAGCTGTGTGGCCCCACCCTGCAGCAAGGGCCAGTCAAGCCCTCTTCCCTCTTTGACCTGTCTAGGCCTCTGCTTCACCATCTGATAAGGAAGAATAAAAGGCACTACAATTGTGACGATGAGAAACTTCAGACCAGGCGTCTGCAAACTATCGCCACCGGGTACTCCATGGCTAAGAATGGGTTTCATAATTCTACACGGCTGGGGGAGAAAAAGAAGATGAATGAGACAATTGTTGAGTGCTCCATAAATATTAGCTGTACTTTAGAAAAATATTTTGTGGCACATGAAAATTATATGAAATTCTAACTTCAGTGACCATTTCAGCCACTCTGGTTTGTTTGTTTATAATCTACAGCTGCTTTCCTGTTATAAGGGCAGAGTTGAGCAGTTGCAACAGACTGGCCTGTAAAATAACAAATATGTACAATCTGGCCCTATTTTTAAAAAAGTATTCAGAGTGGGCTTGGTGGCTCAGGCTTGTTGGGGGGGCCAAGGCAGGAGGACCATGTGAGGCCAGGAATCAGATACCAGCCTGAGCGACATGGCAAGACTCCATATTTACAAAACAGAAAAAAATCAGCCAAGCGTGGTGGCACATGCCTGTAAGCCCAGCTACTCAGTAGACTGAGGCAGAAGGGTCATTTCAGCCCAGGAGTTTGAGGTTCCAGTGAGCTACGATAACACCACTGAACTCTAGTCTGGGCAACAGATCAAGATCCAGGTCAAATTCTAGAACAGTCTGGGATCTGAATTATTGGCAGTCCCTCTTGATATGACCCAGTGCTGTTCTTGGTTCACTTGTACATTTCTAGGACCTTTGTCTAAAAATGATCTTTTGTACACAGCTATGATTTAATAAAAAAAAAAAAAAGAAGAAGAAGAAGAAGAAAAGATGGTCTCCAAATTCTGAATGGAAGAACTACAGCTGAGAATTATAATAAAATGAAATGCTACAGGAAAAAAAAAAATGATCTTTTGATCTGACATTGTCAAGAATAGTACTCATAAGTACTTACAAGGTCTGACAAGTTCATGGACTTGCTACCATGTGCTTACGTTGGCAGCATTGTACAAACAGCTCAGTAAGGTTTCATAACCTTGGCGTATCGTTGTTTCATGGCTGTTCATGTCAACATATGATGATGTCTTGCTGAGTAGTTTATTAACGTTGTACTATGTTTTTGTGTGATGTTACAAGAACGTCAGAGCTTGAATTATAGCAACCAACAAACATTAAATTTCTTATCAGACTTGGCAAGAGTGGAAGTTAAATCAGGGACATGCTAGTCCAAGTTTATGGGGATAATGTCATGATGAAAACGGCAGTGTACAAATGGATTCAATGTTTTTCAGAAGGGAAAGAAAGTATCACTGATGAAGGGGGGTCAGGGTGGCTGGTAACAAGAAGAACTGGTGAAAACATTGCAAAAGTTTGTCAAATTGTGCATTGAAATCATCAGCTGACTGTGAGAAGCAGAGTAGACCAAGTAAACCTCAATAGAGAAACAGGAAAACCTTAAGTGAAAATCTTGGCATGAGGCAGGTATGTGCATTGTGCCAGCTCACAGAGCTTTTAGCCAGTAAACATGTAACTGTACTGAACACCCTCCCTACTCAGCTGATCTGGCCCCCAGTGACTCTCTTTCTTCACCAGAAGATAAACAAAATATTGAAAGACATTTTGATGACATTCAGGATATCAAGAGTAAACAGACTTGATGGCCATACCAGAAAGAGTTCCAAAACTGCTCTGAAGGGTGGACGAGGCACTGGTGTCTGTGCACAGCTTCCCAAGGGGAGGGAGTACTTGGAAGGTGACTGCAGTGTATTCAGCAATGAGCCATGTAGCTACTTTTCTAGGATGAGTTTGCAAACTTGTCAGACCTCATATTGGCTAACTTGTCAGCCACCTAGCTAGTTATTGTTTCTTAAAAGAAAACCTACCACACGTATATTTTTCCCAATTTGATGGCACATCTACAGTTGGGATGCACTTATGGCATGCATCTGGAATAGAGTCATAGTGAAATGTACACATGTTGCCTTACCTGAGACGCGAAAGAACAGCAGCTTTGCCGTGGGTGTAAACTCGCTCCTGTAATTATTAAGTCAAGAAACCAACTACACGGGATGGGATGGTGTGTAGCGAAATTCTTTATTCAGGGTTTTGATTTTATACCTTTCTAGTCACATACACACTTAATCTATTATCTGTTAGTTTCACCATTACCTCATTTACCTATCTGAAATTAACTTGTAACGAAATATCCTGTTACCATATCAACACAATCACTTTTGCAGTAAACATCTTCTAAACACTGACTAATTTCTGGGTAGGTATCTAAATAAAGATCACAAAGAAGAAAGTAGCCACAGGGGAACAGAGTTAATGGAAGAGTATCTTCAAGTGTTCACTCAGTTTACTCAGTATGAAGTAACGGCTGTGTCTTTTCCTCAGGGCAGAGCACTTATAGACCTCTGACAATATGTTGACAATATGTTGTCAACCCTCTGGCCCATATCTCTGAGAAAGGGCAGCATGCCCTTTGATCTCAGGCTTCGCGGGGTGCACAGCTTCAGAGAATGGGCTTATGGAATTTTTAACTCCAGGCAAGTCAACTCTGCGTGTGTCCCAAGGGGCCCCAGGTCCCTTAAGCCTCCAGGAAAAAAGCAAGCCATTTTAAACTCACACTGAGTTCACTTTGTGTGCTTGATGTAGGATATGTTTATTTCTAAATATTATCCTACAACACATTTTTCCCTTGCTTAGTAAAACAGAAAATAAAGGTATCTTACAATTATTGGATTGAGCCTAAGGGCTCAATGAAATACAGTAAATGTTTAACTATTATTCAAAATAGAACTGCTAAATAAGTGTTAAGCATTTTTATTCATTCATTCCACAAACAGAGTGCTTTCAATGTGCTGGGCACAGGGTTGGACTCTCAGGCCATAGCCTCCAGGCACTGCTAGACCCTCCATGCCCACTCGGGCTCTGCCTTTCTTTGGGACCCTGCCTAGACCTCTATCCATACATACTTTTTTAAGTACTTCAAAACTGAAGCACAACTGAAAATAACCGTAATTCACCACCCATTACTGGAGTCAAGTTTTGTTACTGCATCACAAACAAGAATAATCACAGAGTAAGAAGGGGGAGAGGGGAAGATTTACAATTGCTCATAAATATTTATTTACAGAGATTGTGATTATGGCAAATCACAGCACTTCCACTAAAAACCTACTCAAGGAATTACTAGTTCTGTTTTCTTTATTCCTTTCACATTCCCACATTCCCTACCTTTGTGTTGGAGTTTACCGTGTTACCCTGTTTAAAAAAAAAAAAAAAAAAAAAACCTACTCAAGGGGCAGAGCCTGAGGCTCGGTGGGGAGGGCACCAGCCCCATATACCAAGGTTGGCGGGTTCAAACCCAGTCCTGGCCAAACTTCAACAAAAAATAACTGGGCATTTTGGCAGGTGCCTGTGGTCCCAGCTACTTGGGAGGCTGAGGCAAGAGAATCACCTAAGCCCAGGAGTTGGAGGTTGCTATGACATCACAGCACTCTACCGAGGGCAACAAAGTGAGACTCTGTCTCCAAAAAAAAATTAAACCTACTCAAGGCTCAGCACCTGTAGCAGCCAGGGTGCCAGCCACATACACTGGGGCTGGCAGGTTCAAAACCAGCCTGGGCCTGCCAAACAACAATAACTACAACAAAAATATAGCCGGGCATTGTGGTGAGTGCCTGTAGTCCCAGCTACTTGGGAGGCTGAGGCAAGAGAATCACTTCAGTCCAACAGTTTGAGGTTGCTGTGAGCTGTGACATCATAGCACTCTACCGAGGACGACACAGTGAGACTGTCTCAAAAAAAAAAACAAAACACCCTACTTAAGATATAGACACAAGCTGGAGGCAGCACCAGAGCCACCTCACCGGCCGCAAGCGCAGCTCTCCAGGGTTTACTAACATCTGCTCACGTGCCCCAGTGAGGAAGATGGTAAGGACAATACAAGCTTCGCCCGAATGGGTCCTTGGAAACACCAATGCATATGCTTCAAGCACTCGGGGTCAGGGGGCATCCGGGAAAGTCAGGGTCACAGCTGAATCTCCAGTCGCTGAGGAAGAATTCAATTTAGCAAAATGGCAGGGTCCCAGGCACCCACAAGGGCCTACCTGGAAAGCCTAAGTTACTGGCCTAAATTGCCCACACAATAGCAGAGGCCATCCGTGTCTTGGGGGCTCTTCAGCTGCTGGCAGGCCATGTCCAGGTTTCTTTCCCCCTTCCACCCAACGTGTAGGTGCTTCTGCAACACTTCCTGGAGCCCGTGCCACCTGCAGGTGTCTCTGTGGGCGCTCTTGCCACCACTGACGGTGAGCGGCCCTTGCAGTCCCACAACTAGGGACCAAGACTTGGTTTTCTTTGCACCCCTGGCGGCTGACACAGGTTGGATCTTCAGAAAGGCCCCTTTGCCTGCCTGTCCCAACAATGGCTTGAAGGCAAATCCTACACCACTGGACAGTGCCTTGTAAGGGCCAGGATGGCTGATCAGGAGCACAGGGCCCTTCTAGGACACTGTGGCCCACAAAGCTGCCTTTCCCAGGTAATGGGGGATGGGAGGGTGGAAGTTAGGGCAACGTTCTGTGAATCTTCTGACAGCTCACCAAGGCTCTTAGATTCATACCTGAGGGACACTTGAGCTTGGCCTAATAAACAAGAGGCAGGGTGTGGCCTGGACTCCTTCCAGGGACTCCCAGCACCACTCCCCACCTGGAGAAGTGCTTTAAAATCTGCAGTTAGAACTGAGAAAGTCAAGAGGTATGGTTCAGGGTAACCAAGGCCTGACTTCTTGGGGAAGCACTGAGCAGTCACCATCTCCCACCCAAGAGGTCTCCAAAAGTCACTTTCCTAATGGAACTAGGGACAACCAGCCACTCCCTCCTACCCAGACCCATACTCTGGCAATCCCCACCAGTGGGCACCCTGGGCCCCCCCTCCATGGCTGCCTCCCTGCAGCAAGAAGCCCATGGGCATTCCACCCACCTCCCTGGGAGGACAGCCCTTCTTGGGAAGCCCAGACGACAGCACAGGGTACTCTGACCTGGCCGAGGAGTGCCCCTAAGAGGCTGCTTGGATTCAAGGTGCACCAATCGTCCCTGCACCCTCAGTGGCCCCTTAGGGAGCTCTCTGGGCTACCTAGCATTCTCCATCTTCACACGAGAGAGAGAAGTGTGCAGGGACCCCCCCCCCCCCCACAGGCCTTCTCCATCATGACCACTCAGCTGCGTGTCCCGGGGGCTTTCCCTGAGATCCCACTCCATCCCAGCAGTCTCAAATCTGGGCACAGCACAAAGGTCACTGGGGGGCCTTCCCCACACTGCACCCTGGAGGAGGTGCATGGGTGGCTCACCAGTCAGGCAGCCCCTCTCACACGCCACACAAGACAGAGATGCCTGACTGGCATGGCTGCCCTGGTGGCACACCATCCAGGAGGGACAAGTGAAGCTCTTGCCACACCGGCCACAGGGATAGCGCTTCTCCTGCAGGTGGCTGCGTAGGTGCCACAAGAAGCTGGGTCTCTGCAGGAAGCGCTTGTCACACTGTGTACACTGGAAGATGCGCTCGCCCGAGTGTGCCCTCTGGTGCACGGTCAGGTTGGCCAGGTGCGTGAAGCGTTTGTCACACTGCAAGCACGGGAAGGGCTTCTCCCTCGCATGTGTGCACCACCAGCATGGACAGGAGGCCAAAACAACTGCCACACTGCGTGCATTGGAAGGGCCTCTCGCCCGTGTGTGTGCGCCGGTGCTCCAACAGAGTGGACAGGCGGCCGAAGCGCTTCGCACACTCGGTACACTCGTAGGGCCTCTCGCCAGAGTGCATGTGGAAGTAGGTGGTGAGCATCGACTGGTGCACAAAACTCTTGCCACACTGGATGCAGGTGTAGGCACACTCGGGCGCATACACAGGCCAGTGGCTGGTGAGGGTGGCCTCCTGTGTGAAGCTTTGGGGACACTGGGTATAGCTGAAGGGCTGGGGGCCACAGTCCTCCTTCCAGTCAGAGCTCTGACCATACTTGGCACAGGGTAGGCACTCCCCCATGCCTGAAGCAGTTGGTACAGCCAGATTTGGGGGCCCTGGAGGGACAGAAGCCACTTCACTATCTCTGGGGTCAGGAGGCAGATCCTCACAGGTGACCCCCTCCAAGCTCTCCTTGCCAGGTGCTGATTCAGCTGCCCAGGTGGGCTCCCGTGCCTTACATTCTCCCTCCAGACTCTTCTCTTTGATGACCAGCCAGGACTCTGCTGAGAAGGAACACAGAGGGGCACAGCAGGTCAGTGCTGCCACAGGTATTGAGCAAGGCCACCCCAATCCTTTGGTGTCCTGGTATCTGAAGCCCAAGGCTCGGTGTGACCCTATCACTAAAGCCCTTGTGCTGGATCAGCCTACTTGATCTCCTGCACCTTCTGCCAGGTTCCTGCCCTGTGCTGTTCTCCCTAATGCCACCCAAGCACCCTGTGGATCTCACCTCTGCACCCCAGCTCAAGGGTACTCTCTACCCAGAACACCTCCGGCCTCCCCTCTGCCTGTCACCCAGCCCCTCCCAGGTCCACCTCTCTCCTGGACCCTGCCAAACAGACCGGTGATGTTAACCTGACAGCACCTTCACCATAACTACAGAGTGCTCTCAGCTGTACCCTCATGGTAAACATGTGCTTTTTCTTATGATACTAGTCATGATTTCCATCACATTTTCAAAGGGCTCTAGACACTGTTGTTTCCTCTTCTTATTTTACTTTATGCTGTTTATATCCATGCTAGTCTCCTCCCTCCTGACTGCAAGATGCTCAAGGGGAGGACATGGCTTTACGCATTGCAGAGTCCCTGCCCAGCACTGCACTGCCTACTGACCTTGAAGTTGCGACAGTTTCAGGAAGAAAATAATAATTTCATGAAACTTTATGGGAGGACACAGCACAGCAAACATGGAAGACAACAAGTTAGAAAGATGACATAGGTGGCCTGCTTGCTATGCCCCATCAGGACCCTTGTGCAGGAAGCTCCCCAGGTGTCCCGAGGCCCAGGCATGTGCCTGTAGCCCTGCCTCGGAGACTCACCTGGGCACCGAAGCGCCGGGGTGGTCTCCTGTGGGCCTTGCTGGTTCCTCCCACACGTCTCTTCCTCTCGCTTGATCCACGTTCGAACTCCTGGGGGAGGTGCCAGTTGGACTGTTCCTAGGGGGAGAAGCAGCCCTGAGGATATCAGATATCATGGGGCTCCTTTCTCTCCCACCAGTGTGGGGCAGACCCCACAGTGGACTCCCCACAATATAGGCCCAGCAAAGGCAGAGCAGATACTGGGGGCTGCTGAGACCACCAATGTCTCACATGGTGGGAGTCAAGCTAGGGACTGTGTGGCTGCAAGCTGTGATGGGGACAGTCAGCATCGTCCAGCGCCCTCTGCCCCCCTTCAGTGATAACAGGGCACTTCGTGCCTGGCCAGGCACATGACCACCTAGAATATAGGCCATGTTTTGGGGCCTCCCAGCAAGCAGATGTGCCATGTGGCTAGTCTGACTAACAGAAAGGGAGGGGCACTGCCTCTTCCAGCCACATGACATTTGACAATTTATTCAGCCTCTCTGCACTTCAGTTTCGTCATCTATATATGAGGAAATAAAGGTTGCAATTGGCATAAGTGGGTCGATATTTATGAAATGCATGATAATTATTAAATTTGTATTTATTGAACAAGAAGTAAATGTGTTGTCCTTAGAGGAAAGGGCACCCCCCCTTTCCCTTCTACTTCCTTCTGAATAGTTACAATGACAAGGTCCTGCCCTAGAAGGGGTTAGAACAAAAAGGAGGAGTCTGAGTGTGAGTGTCAAACCAGTCCTGTTGGGAGAGAGAAACCAACCACTGCCTTTTTTAAGCTACTGTTCTGTTGCTTTGTTTTTTTTTCCAGTCTGTTACAGCAGCCAAACACGTATCTATGGTGCCCTTGGGTAGGCATTCTTCAAGGGAAAAGTGATGTCACCAATCTGTGCCCATCCCTAATGTCCATGTTAAGGGCAGGGATAATTCCCTCTCCAGACTTGGGCAGGCACAATTTTTGTTCAAGAAATGAATGAATGAAAAACATTCCAAATCACCATAACCTCGCAGATATCCACACTGCTCAGCACTGCCTGGTTTCTACCCAGGAGGTCAGGGGCAGAGCTCAGTCCTTTCCATTGTACACAAGGCACTGCTGACACAGTAGCATGAGAAGATGCAGCCCAGCCACATGTGCCTGGCTGCCACACACCAGGCTGGCTCCACGATGGGCCAGGGCCCTGGAAACCAAGTTCTTACCATGTGGTCAGCCCAGGCTTCAGAGGGGAAGTCACTCAAAATGTACCAACACGAAAAGATCCTTGAGACACAGAGTTAAGAAAGTGAGCTGCAGAAGACACACAGTTTACCCATGTGTTGAACCCCGTATTTCTCTGCAGTGCAAACACACACATAATACATGAGAAAGAAGCCTGCAATGTTACAAAGAAAGATGGTAACAGTGGCTACCCTAGGGAGGGGAGCAGGGCTGGGCAGGTAGCCTTATCCATGACCTCAGCACTGCCTAGTGAGAGTGTATTCCTGTAAGGATATATTTGCATAATCAAAACACAGATACTAGCAAAGGCCAGAGGCTGGTCAGTCCCTGTTCAGAGACCACAGACCCCTGGTTCTCAAACTCTGACCACACCAGAATCCTCTGAGGAGCCTGCTGAAAGTATTCCACCCAGACCCACTGGGTGAGGATCCCATTTCCTTCCCAGAACTCTAGCAGAGGAGCCGCCAGCAGATGAAGTGGTCTTGTGTGCATATTGGGGTCTGCAAGTTTGCAGCACAGGGTGTAGAAGCAGTCCCTGAGTGAGGCCTAGTGCTTCACAAAGTCCCCTCCTGATGAATCTAGGCAGAGAACATGGGAGGAAGTGCCACAATAAGGACTACCCACCCCTAGAGCAAACCCCAAGCACGCATCATCCCTCCACATGCCAGGCTGGCTCACACCAGATTCAGGAACCACCCCGCCTGCTCTGCACACACCAGGAGCTGCTGCAGCCCTGGGGACCACAGCACTGGCCATAACTTCTGAGCCGGCTCCAGTTCTGCCCATACATGCTGAAAGGGCCGAGCCTGGTGGCCCTGGGGTGGCTGCAGCTCCAGGGTCAAGCTCCCCTCCCTGAGCCATGGGGGAAGAAGCCCTGCTCAGGCCCCTGCAGTAACAGCACACAGAGGCACCACAGAGCCCACTCCTCTTGCTCCCCAGCAGGTTCAGCATGCCGCTCGGCTGCCACCTCCATCTTGCCTTGTGCAGCTCCTCAACTTACTGCCCCTGCTCTCTCTGTCTGCCCCCACCCCCTGCCTGAAAATATTTCAGTCCTACCTGCCAGCCACTCAATACCCTCTTCATCACCCACCTCCTTCCCTGCTCTGGGCTTGCTGTGATTTAACATACCTACTCAGAGAGCTTGTTTCAAATGGGAGCCTCTGAAATAAAATGTAAGAATCTGGAAAGCAAGGAGTGGGGTCATGGCATGATCCGTTTTGTCTGAGCAAATGGGGATCCAGAATTCCTATCCTTTGCTTCAATAAGAGTAGTCCCACTGTCCCCTCTGTTATATGCTTCCAGCTGTCATTTAAATAAAGGGTTGTTCACCTTAAAAAAGAAAAAAGCTATGAAAATTGCATTCTGATTCAATGCTGTTTATTTGAAAGATAAAGCTCCTCTTCTGCTTCTGTTCACCTACTAGCCATCATTCGCCATCCTAGTACCTCCAGGTGATGTGTGGGTCACATTTGAGAACCAAGGGTCTGTGGTCTCTGGGGCACGGGTATTACAGCAAGATACAGTCCCTCCCATTGAGGACAGGGAAGCCCAGAGGGGAACAGGAACTAGACTGCAGAGTGAGGAGGCCCTGAGCACACAAGTGCAGAGAAGCAGAGAAGGTCTGGAAAGGAGGCTGGCCTCCAGCCCACCCTGTCTCTCAGGATTCCGAAGGCCTCCGACAGCCTTTCTCAATCCCAGGTTCCTTGGTATCTGCACTCCCCTCTGCCCTTCCCCACAAGTCCCAGAATAGTCTTGGGCCATAGTAATGGCTCCCAAGGGACATGGATGATGGGAATTAGCCTGAGCATCTCTTTGGCATCAGAACAGCTGGGTCTGGCCTGACACCAGCTGTGATGCCAATAACTTACTTCCTCACCTCTGCCTCCTTCTTCAAGCAGGTATTCCTAATACCAGATGTCAGGTGAGGGAGGCCCCAGCTTGTCCCCACTCTGAGGGACTCACCAGTGCCAGGGCCCTGCGCCCATTCTGTGCTAGACAGGCCATGGCTGCCTGCCTTGTCTCCCCTCTCCGCTGTGATCAAGAGTTCTGGCTTGGTGACGGCACAGCCTGCAGGGAGCAGAGGGTAATGACGGGCCCAGAAAAGAGAATGTCCTGACAAACTTGGACCAGGACCCACTCCCTCCTCAAGGTGTGCGTGAGGGTCACTAGTGTAGGGTGGAACAAGGCTGCTCAGTCCTCTTAGGCCAGAAGAGTGACAAGGCCAGGAGAAAGGAAGTACATCCCACTACACAGACAGGAACCCAGTCACCCGGTCCAGCCACTTCATAGGGATGGGGAAACTGAGGCCCAAGAGGAGGAGTTAATTACACATGGCAGTTAGCTCTCAGGCATCCTGCTGCCCTTCCTTCTGCATGCTAACCCTTGACCCCGTAAGGCCAGGCAGCCTCCTTCACCTGGAGCATACTGGTACCCTCTTCTAGAAGAGAAACATTTGGGGCCAAGGAAAGGGAAGCAAGACACCTTGTTCTAGGGCTCAGCCTCCAACACGGGGAGAATGGACAAAATGCCAACTGTTTACCTGCCCAAAGCGAGGCGAGGACTCAGGTGTGCAACAGGGGAGCACAGGAGGGGGTAGCTATACAAATCCAGTTCTAATCAGGTCTTACACAAGCAGCACACACCCTGCCCAGAGAACCTAACATTCCAGGGCTGTCCCCCATTTCCTAGACTCAGGGCACCCTTAAAAGCAGCCCACAATCAATCAGGAATTTCTCAAGAACTCACAGTGTACAGAGTACAGCTCAGAGTTCAAATAAAAGGTAGGGGAGCCCTGTTCCCCCAAAAGAAACAAGCTGCCTCTGGCACCACATGAAGGGCAGGACTTAGAAGCAGATTCCATCTGTATTCGTGGACAAGTCATTAAACCTATGCTTCCCTTCATAAACCTAAAGTGATTAAGGATACCTTCCACCTGCCTGAAGACAGAGGACCGATTAAACAATCTCCACATGCTTCCCACTCTCACATCTAAAGGAATAAAACCAAGGCTTGGGGCCAGCCTCTTACCCAGGGAGCCCCAGGCATCGCAGCTCCCCTTCATGAAGTCCATACTGTGCTCCTTCTGCCCGCCCTCCAGGCCGCCCCCCACTCTGAAAAGTACATGGCTGCATCTTCGGGGGTCACCTGCAAGTACAGGTCACCCAGGCCCACCATGAGTTATAGCCATTACAGAGAGCAGCCCAACCAGTCTCTCCTCTCCCTCCTCCAACCCCAAGGCATTGCTAGCCCAACCACTGTGCAGACGCAAACTCATTCTCACCACATTTCCGTCAGCTAAAGGGATTCAGGGTCAGGGCTCCTGAGTTCTCCTCCCCTCTTGAGGGCACATCTACTTTCTGATCTAAGTGTGGGCTTCATGGCCGGGCCTTCCAGTGATCTCCCCTACTCGAGCCAGTCCTTACTCTCAGAGATCATTCGGAATAAGAAGTATCCCTCCCAACAAACCCCATTCCACCTGCCAAACCAGACGTCTTCCCTGCTTCACAGTTTTCTTCTGACATTATTTCAAGCCCTTGAAAGTCAACTGGTGATTGGCATTAGGTGCCCAGGGGTCAGGCTTCAGCATGTAGGTGCTCTCCACACCTAACCAGTTCCCATATCCTGGGGGCCTCCCCCTTGTTGCCCGGGGGCAGCTGCAGAACCCAGAAGTTCCTGTTGCGCAGCAGGTTCTCCACATTCCCCAGCCGCCTCTGCAGCAGCCCGTACTCCTGCAGCAGGGTCCCCAGCACGGCCCACTTGCCCTTCAGCTGGTTGCCAAACTCCATAGCCGTCTTCTCGCAGTGGGCTAGCTTCTTCTCAGCTGTCCCCGTGCGCCCCTCCAGACTCTGGAGCTGGGCGGCCTGAGATTCAATCTTCTTCTTCATGCCATGAAGGGTAGCCAAGATGGCCAGGAGGGAGATCCCAGCAGACTGGATCTGGGCCTCTCGCTGAAGATCAGTCCTCATACACCAGTCCTGCGACTAAACCCAAGGAGAAGGATCAGCCACCAGAAGAGGAGCCCAAAGCCATTCCCAGCTTCAGAAAGGTCTGGGTCCTGTGGGATGGTGCCAGAGACCTTACTAGTCAGACCCTCAGCCAGATCCCACCCAAAAGACAGTCAAAGGCAGCAGACACCAGATCCCACAGAACCCCCAGGAGGAGAATTCTGCACCAAGACCTGGGGGCAACAGAAAAGGAAATACTGTATATACTCGAGTATACATGGTAACAAACGTTCCCATCATAGACATAGAGTAAAAGAGTGTAGAACTCCTCTTTACTACCTACTTACTTATCCAATTACTAAACCAACCTGGGACCACAGCCGAGCAGCAAAAGCCAGAAAATGGTGAGAAACCTGAAACCAGAACACATGCCAAGGGCCCCAGGGGCACACCCAGGTGACAATCTCAGCCCTCACCTTTTTGCAGTGGTGTCCAACTTCCTTTTCTCTGCCTCACACTGGAAGAAGAGAGATACCTTGGGCCACATATTAAATACACAAATATTAACAAAAACTGATTATCAAAAAAAAGGTCTGTGCACACTTTTTGTGGTATCTGACACCACAGGTAGGCAAAAAAAGTCCTCACGAAATCAGCTAGAGGCCAGGCTCAGGAATGGAGAGATTGTACTGTGAGGGAAGGATGGAAGAGGCAAGCATCTGGTGACCAGTGCCTACTATGTGGGGCACTTTCCTGAGTATTTTTTTCAGGGAGGTCTCAGCGAAATTCAGTTGTACAAAGCCTAACCCCAAGTGGGCTCAGAGGGGAGGGAAACCTTATTGTTCTGGCCTTGGTGATCTTTAAGACCTTTCTACTCTGACAGCTACTGGTGTGTGACTTCCTGCCCTGCCAGAGATACCAGGTCCCTGTGCCCCAGGTGCCTTGTCGATCAGCCCCAGGTAGACTCCCCAGTAGGAGACTAGGCTCTAGCTGCCAGGCAGCAGGGGCCAGAGAAAGCCCAAAAGCAGAACAAGGAGAGATGAGTAATAAAACAGTAGAATAGGGCAGCACCTGTGGCTCAAAGGAATAGGGCGCCAGCCCCATATGCTGGAGGTGGAGGGTTCAAACCCAGCTCTGCCCAAAAACTACAAATATAAATAAATAAATTAATTAATTAATTAAAACAGTAGAATAAGGAAATATTTCAAAGACTATGCTGGCAGTGCCTGTAGCTCAGTGGGTAGGGCGCCGGCCACATGCACCAGGGCTGGTGGGTTCGAACCCAGCCCAGGCCTGCTAAAACAAAAAAATAGCTAGGCATAGTGGCCAGTGCCTATAGTCCCAGCTACTTGGAAGGCTGAGGCAAGAAAATTGCTTGAGCCCAAGAGTTTGAGGTTGCTGTGAGCTGACACCATCACTCTCTACCGAGGGCAAGTGAGGCTCTGTCTCAATTTAAAAAAAAAAAAAAAAAAAAAAAAACTATCCTACCCACAAGAGGTAGAAAAATATATCATGTATTACCAAAAATAAAGTTTAAAATCCAGAAATGCCTCAGTGAGGAACAGCTGAGGTTTAAAGGGAGCACGCCTGCAAATGCACTCTACCAGAATTTAACTCAATGTGTCTCCTGCCATCTGAGTCCTGTGCAATTTGAAGTAAAGCCACATAATTTCTCCAAGGTTCTATGTTTCACTTAAGACTAAGGTGGTTGTGTGAATGAAATGCACTGCAAGTATGCGAAAGCACTCAGGGTGTATGACATTAGCACATACTATATTATTAAAAACAAATGTAAGGGCCATAGACCAAAGATGAGAATATGTTATGAACCAAAGACTGTGATTAATCCAATTTTGTACAACTGAATTTCCCAAAACCTCCCTGAAAAAAGTACTCAGGAAAGTCCCCCACATATTAGGCACTAGTCACCAGATGCCTACCTCTTCCTTCCTTCCCTCACAGCACAATCTCTCCATTACTGAGCCTGGCCTCTGGCCAATACAAAAAGTATAGCCTGGAGGAAACAGAGGTGACTTCCACAGATTGGGAACAAACATCCTTACCTCCCAGCACACAAATCGGGCATCATGGGGTGTTATCTAAAACCATTACAGGGCAGCACCTATGGCTCAAGGAGTAGGGAGCGGCCCCATATACCAGATGTGGTGGGTTCAAACCTGGCCCCTGGCAAAAACTGCAAAAAAATTAATAAATAAATAAAACCACTATAAAGCTATTTCTATCAGGAGATGATCCCTCCACCTTCAAAGACAAACAAAAATCTCATCTCCACAATTCTTGTCACATAGCTCAGGGATGGATAGTTCAGGGACCCACTAACCAAAAGTCCTCTACAAACCACATCCAGCCAGGTGTGGTGGTGTGAGCTTGAACTCCCAGCTTAGCAAGAGGCTGCGGCAGGAGGATCATTTGAGCCCAGGAGTTGAAGGCTGTGATGATAGTGCCACTCTGGCCTAAGTAACAGAGCAAGCCCATCTTAAAACAACAAAAAACAATGTAGATCCCTTCTCAGCAGCAGTAGGATGGGCTTCATTGGGAACTCTGGAAAACAGGCAGCAGGCACCCAAACCAACCTGACTGGAATCAGAGCTCAGTTCTGAAAAATTCTCAGAGCCACAGACAAGCAAGACTCTGGCTTCACCCGAGGAAGCTGAGAACCCTAAATGGAGTGAATATACCCTCCTCAGAGGATGGCACCTGTCTTAACTTGGAAAAGAGGAGATGGCGAACTGGGGGTTAGGGGTGCCAAAAGGGCAGGACTAGAAAAAGGAGCCTTTCAGTCTCTGTAGTAAGGACATCCATAGTCCATCACCCCAACACCGGCGAGTATCAGGGCTGGAGGGAACCTAAGAAACTGGTTAAGTCAAACAGCCTTATTATACAGCAGAGGAAACTGAGACCAAGGATGGAGAAGGGACTTTACCATGTGGCCTCGGGCGTCCTAGTCCTCTCTCCACCCACACTGGGTCCTCCCCAATTTCAGAGGTAGCAGGGCAGGGTGAGGAGTAGGACATCGTCTTGGTGGATTCAGAACTCAGCTCCACGTCCCCACGTCCTCTGCGAGAACCACTCTTACCAGAGCCGCGGTTGCCTCAGCCATGGCCCTGCGCTGTCCAGCCCGGCCCAGGAGTCACTGTCACTGCTGTGCGCGGCCCCAAGCAGACCCGTCTTCTCGGTCCCCTCTGCGGGTGGTGTCGGCTCAGCCAGCTCTTCCCCCAACGAATCCGGCCGTCGGGACACGCAAACCAAGCCTGGGCGGCGGCGGCGGCGACAGCTACGTAGCTGCGCGCTTGCTAGTGGACAGCAGAAATCCCCGGTAGCAAGCTGGGCCCGGCCCCGCCCTCCAGGAACAGATTTCCATTGGCTGGCCCTGAAGGCCCCACGGCCGCTCCCCGCGCGGCCCAGCCCTGCAGCCCAGGGACAGCTCCCCATTGGCCAGCCAGGAGACCACGCCCCACCATGATGTGCCTTGGCTTTTTAACTGTGCCCAGCCGGCGCGGGCGCCGGTGCCTGGCAGCCTTCACCCGTGAAGGCGCCCTGGGGTGAGCAGCTGGAGTTCAGCCCACTGGTTTCGCCAGCTGTGACTGCCCCGTACTGCCGCTCACCATCTGAGAGCAGGAACCGGGTCACATGTGCACTCACGCCATCATGTTTATTGAGCACCAATTAGGGTAAGAAACTGCAGCCTTCAGTTTTGCAGGGCTTTTCATGTCATACTCAGCTATTTATTTTACAAAAGAGGAAGCCTAAACCCAGGTCTGGGAGTTTGGGGCCCAAGGCTCCCACCTCCCAGTCCGGGGCACGCTAGACTTCTGCACTCCCAAGCTTTCGTAGACTCATTTCGATGTGAATAATGTTCTTTAAATACATCCTATTGAGAGCTGGGCAAACTCCCAACGCCTAACTCAGAGCTGCACACTCAGTGTTGGGGGGGGGGGGGAAGGAGCCCACTAGAGGCTAGCGTTTGCCCTCTCACCTGAGGCTGATGGGTAGGATCCACGGCCCAGAAGGATGGTGTCTCTTCTTTCCAAAACCAAGGGAGCTTGGCTGATTTGTGGGATACTTACCCTCACCCCAGAAATGGCAATGTTATTGCCCCAACTCTGTTTAAGACTTTGGGAAAGCTCTGAGGGGCCAGAGGGCAACAGAAAGTGGCACAGCCAGGGACCCAGGCCCCCAGAAGCAGGCCCCAATGCTAGTCACCTCTCAGTCCCAGACAAGACAGTGACCTATCAGGATAGCCAGGGATCCATTCCTCCAGCTGCAGAATCATGCAGACCAGGGCCACTCTAGAGGCAACACCTGAGTGGCGTGATCAAGAGTCACAAGAAGCTAACTGTCCTCAAGTCTCCATGAAGCCTGCCTGCCAGAACTTCCAGTCTGAACTTCATGCTTTGGTAAGTATTTGGGTGAAATACAAAGGGCTCTCGAAGGACACAGCCCACAGGGAAAGGCTTCCACTGAAGCCAGAACCCCACTCATTCCAGAAGATAAAGATGATTCCTGAGGGATTCTGACAGGAAAGGGCTGGTGACCAACGTGGAAGAGAAAAAACTAGGTTTCATGTTTGTCCCTGTGCCTCTAAATCTGACCCTGACAACTCTAAGGTGAGGTAGGACACACCAGGGCCATGACCTCTTTTGACAGGAACCATGAGACTAACAGTGGTTGAAGGATTCACCCAGATATCCCTGCTCAATTCTGCCTCAGCCTGGATTTCTCAGAGAACACCTTGAAGAGGAGGCAGCCCGTCCTTAATGGGACAAAGCAGGCCTGGAGAGCTGACCAGCCTCACCCAGCCCAGGGTCTTCTTGGAGAAGAGCTTCCTAGGTGCTCTGCACCCCCCCCCACCCCCCTGAGTGTTTGGGGTCCAGCTAATAGACCTTGCACATGATGAATACTGAGAACCTGGGGACAGGAAGTGTTATCCACTGCCCTCACAACTGGTAATAAAAGTCAATAATGCATATTACTCTGCAGTAGCAGAAGGACTAGGAATACTGGGCCTCACTCTGGGCAGAAAACACACCTGCTAAGACACTTTCTTGCCAGAACAGGAGCCTCGGTCTCTCCATTAAGACCCACAGGCCGGTGGACACTGAGCTCCTCTTCCAGCCCTGCCAGCCCCCTACATGGAAGAGGTGGAAGAATGATTCCTTCCCCTCGGGAGCTCTTGGTTCCCTTCACAACTACACACAACATCACAAAAGCACTAGAAAGCTCCATAGAAGGAAAAAATAATTCAAAATGACAAAGTAGCAAACTCAATCTACAATGCCTTTTCTTCAGGCTGTCCACTCTGTGGTCTCTCATGCTGATGGCAGGCAAGAGATCTCTGTGCACAAAAATCAATGTCCCAGGTCCCCAAATGTCTCTATCATAGGCTATGATCTCTGATCCTCTTAACTGTGGTGCCTGCCAGACCCCCAACCAAAAATTGGCATTCTTTAAGCCCTAAGGAACCATTTATAAGTTAGGAATGTAGAAAAGGCCACAAAGAATGGCAAACTTGGAAAACAGGAAATGGAGTCTAGTCATACACATCACTCCAAAAGGACCCTGCTTCCCATCTGAATGGAAACAAAACAAAACAAAAACCCACTGTCTCCAAACCATCCCAGATATGGAAGCAGAGCCAGGCAGACAGAGCGCAGAACCTGCTTGGTCAGCCCTCTTCCATGTGGTTGGGGTGGGGCAGGGGTGGGCTCCTGTGATGGGCAGAGGGAGTGAGGAAGTGTGGGCCCGCTTGGCCTCGGGCATGAGTCTGCATGTGGACAGCCAGGTGGTGATTCCGGTTGAAGGCCCGGCCACACTGGGGGCACTGGTAGGGCCGCTCGCCCGTGTGTATTCGCTGGTGCCGGAAGAGGTCCGAGGGCCGGCGGAAGGCCTTGCCGCAGTAAGGACAGGCAGGCCAGCCCTGACTATTGCCCGTGTGCAGGCGCTGGTGCAGCAGCAGACTCTTCCGCTCCTGGAAGAAGCGCAGGCACTCGCTGCAGTGGTACACTTTGGTAGCCGTTGGCCTCCGCCCCATGAAGGCACGGCCAGCCAGGGAGCGGTGGCCCTCAGGCACCTCAGGGAGCCAGCGGATGACAGGGCCGGGGACCACCACCTCTCCTGGCTCCAGGGCACCGTGGCCTTCCCTCCACCCGGTGGGCGAGCTGCTCTGGGCCTCCCTATGCTCTTCCTCCACGTGGGTCCGCTGATGAATCGTCAGGTTAATCTTCAGGCGGAAGCTCTGCCCGCAGTCAGGGCAGGGGAAGGCCCGCTCTCGGCGGCGAGAGAGGACTCGGGGCGCTTCCCCCACAGTCCCTGGTGGCCGTGGGTCCCTCACCCGCACCTGCACCGTGGGCACACCCTCAGCATGATGCCTGCTGGGGCCCCCAGTCCTGCTCCGGGGCCCTTGGGGGATTCTACATTCAGTTTGGCTCAGGGACGCCCCCAGGAACAGCTGCTCGGGCATCATCTCATCTTCAGACTGTGTCTCCGTCTTGATGGCCACACCACCACCTGGCAAAAGGAATCCACACTGGCTTCCAAGTAGACCTCACTGCCCTGTCCCCAATCCTTGCTTCCAAGCTCAGCCCAGCTCCTGCCTCTCCAGAATCCTCTGTCCTGAGTGCTCACAGCAGACAGGCACTGCCTGGTGATTTCATTCAGTCCTGTTTGCCTCATTCCTGGAGGCTGCCTGAGCTAAGGACATCAGAAGAGGACACCAAGCTGCCAGAAGCCAGGGAGCCGGGAGGTCAGCAGTCAGCCATAGCAGGGATTGATGGGTGGGAAGATGAAGAGGAGGCTGAGACGTGGAGGGTGAGACACATGGCACCGCATAGGTGCTGACAGGATCCCCCCCCACCCCCCAAGATCTGATGACAAGGTCACCATGCATGAAGGGCAAGGCCCTGCTGCTCCAGACTATGCTAAGAGGCCTCCACGGCCTGGAAGTGGTGAGTGACTTACCCAGGCTCAAAGTTACTCATCCACACAACAAACCACACAGGGCATGCAGGCCAGGCACTGCACTCACTGGCAACAGAGGCACCAGGACCTCAGTCTGGGCCTCACTTGACTCTGAGGGAGACTGAAGCATAGATGCTGCAAGGACAGGGCAGTGGAGGACAGGCTGAGACAGCAGGGGCTAAACACTGTGATATGCCCAGGACCTAAGACCTGAGATCTCACCAGACAGCTCTCTGGGATTCTTACCACTAGGAAGGCTCCTGGTGCCAAGCCCTATCAGGAGGCCACAGACTCTAGGCAGAGGGACCGAGGGACCTGAATCACATCTCAGGCCACACATGCACACTGCAAGCCACAGGGGACTGCAACCTGGACACTTCACAGGGCTGCTATGAGGCCAGGACAAGACCATGTGAGTGGCTTTCTCATCGTCATCAGACTGCAAACCCAGCATGCCGCACCTTTCCACCCATCCAGACCTCCATGGGGAAAGATAGTACCACAGACTGATCTGGGTCCCCACAGTCTAGAACAGGCGTCCTTAAACTGCAGTCCGCGGGCCACATGAAGCAGTGTGAATTGTATTTGTTCCTATTTTGTTTTTTACTTCAAAATAAGATATGTGCAGTGTGCATAGGAATTTGTTCATAGTATTTTTTTAAACTATAGTCCGGCCCTCCAGCGGTCTGAGGGACAGTGAATTGGCCCCGTTTAAAAAGTTTGAGGACGCCTGGTCTAGAAGGAACAGCTGGGGACTGAGGGAAGGAACCTTCAGAAGTGCCCTCACCTGACCCATCCTGCTTCAAAAGGGCCCTGAGCACCTGTGAGGCACTGCCATGGCCACAGATGCCTCCTCCCTGCACTCACCTGGCTCCAAGCTGGGCAGGATGTCCCTGGGAGGGGAGGTTGGTGACTCCCTATCTGAAGACTCTCCCTCTTGTTTAATCAAGGACAAAACGCTGGTGCTGGCTGGAGGCTCTGTGAGAGAGAATCCTGTGAGGGCCTTTCCCAGTGCTAGATTCCTACATTGGATGTCCCAGCAGGTCCTAGACATGCTCAAGTATCAGTGAGAGGGGGCCAGAGGCTTCTGTTTACAGAGCTTCAGAGGTGACAGAGCTACGAAGACACTTCCCACCCCCATTGCAGGCCAGTTTTAATGACTTAGCCCTCGCCATCTGTCACCATCATAGGCCTCAAAAGGACAAAGAGTTTGGGGAGTTCCCAGAACACAGCTCCAGATCTGCAATGGAACAGAGACACTGCCTTCCCACCTAAGAAGGTCCCATCAGCATCAGTCCAACTCCAAAAGCAGAGCCCAAACTTACACACCAGTTGGGAAGGAGGAACACAGGGAAGGGAGGGGATGTCACCTCCAGCCTGTGGAAGGTCACATTCAGTGGGGGGAGATACACTGAAATTGCTAGAGAGAAAGCAACCAGAGGCCAAATACCAAGTCAGCACAAGAAGTGGCTAGAAGCCAGGCCAGCAAGGCATACAAGGGTACAGAGACAAGGATCTCTGGAGGCCTCTCCAAAAATAACACCAAATGCCCTCTGAGTCACACATTGCTGTGACATGACGGGCATCAATTGCCTTTTGACCTCTGCAGGGATGAATAAAGCCAGAGTTCCTAATAGGTCCTCAGGAAGAGGACATTTACAGAAAAATTAGGAGAGGACGTGGCTGGGTCACCCTATAGGAATCCAGTGTCGGGAAAGGCCCTCACAGGATTTTCTTTCATAGAGCCTCCATTCCAGGACAGGACACACATGGCTGCACTGATGTGACCCTCTCAGAATCCATCAGATGTGGCCTGTACACCCATCCCCTCACTTTAGCCAGACCAGTTTGGTGTGAGGAACCCACCCCTCTGCTCAGACGGTTTTCTCACGCAGAGAATACCCAAACCTACCTTCTTGTAGGCCTGTCTCAGGGGCCCCTTGCCCAGAAAGCCTGTCTAGCTCAGGGCAGCCATCTCTCCCGCCCCTAAGCTTACAGCTCTGATCCTCAGCGCCCTCTTTCCATGACCACATGCTGCCTTGGGACAGCTGATATCCCTGTGCCTCAGCTGTCCTCACTCACCAGCGCCCAGCCCAGCTAGGGTCGCTCTTGCCTCCAAGTCTCCCTGCTGCTCCAGGGCCGGCGCCTCTTTTGGCTCCTCCAGGGCTGGGCTGAGTGGGCTGGCAGCGTGCTCTGGATGTGGAGGGAGGTCTGGGAAATGCAAATAGTGTCAAGTGAGCACACATGGAAACATGGAGGTCTCCCACCCCATTGGCCAGGGACCCTCTGTGCAAGTGCAGTGCAGAATCAAGGGGATCCTGGGGACAGCAGCTCAAACACAGGTGATGATGATGATCATCTAATGGCCAGATTCTAGTCCAAAGACTCCATGACCAACAGAAGGAACCTGAACAGCACAGTAATTCACAGTAATCATCACCAGACAGGTCAGGATAGAGCAGGGTCAACAACCTGGCTTTTTGACTGGGTGCTGTGGCTCACACTTATAACCCCAGCATTTCAGGAGACCAAGGCCAGAGGATCACTTGAGGCCAGGAGTCCAAGACTAGCATGAGCAACAGAGCAAGATATCCCATCTCTATAAAAAAAAATTTTTTTTAATCTGTCTTAAGAGAAAAGAAATGCCACGTGGCCTATTCTGCCAGCTGATGGGATAGCTGCTAGCCCCCCTGATGGCCTCCTCCTCCAAGCTGCTCTCTGTCACGTCAGGGAGACCAGGATGAGGCAGAAATATATACTGAAGATGTGTCCCTTGGAGCGACCTCAGTGTTCATCTTCTGAGATAACTCTTCCTCCCTGCACCTGCTCTCCTGATACCCCTGTGTTAACACAAAACATGTGCTTAGGTTAGCACCTGCCTCCCAAGGGAATTATAACCAACCCAGCTGTTACTGAGATTTTCAAATAATGAAGTCTGGAAATAACCACGTGTACCCTTTCCTACAGGAAACAAAGCTCTGATTTTTTTTTTTTGTAGACAGAGCCTCAAGCTATTGCCGTGGGTAGAAAGCGGTGGCGTCACAGCTCACAGCAACCTCCAACTCCTGGGCTTGGGCTTAAGCGATTCTCTTGCCTCGGCCTCCTGAGTAGCTGGGACTACAGGCACCCACCACAACACCTGGCTATTCTTTGGTTGTAGTTGTCATTGTTTGGCAGGCATGGGCTGGATTCAAACCCGCCAGCTTTGGTGTATGTGGCTGGTGCCTTAGCCGCTTGAGCTACAGGTGCCACCAAAGCTTTGACTTTTTAAGGAAAAAACACTGTGATGAGAAAAAGAAACACATGATGAGCAAAAGACAGACAGCAAAAGGGCTGATGGAACTCTATTGTCTGAGCTAGAATCAGTTAACGGCTCACACATCAGGTATCCATTCATGAAGAAGGGGAAACAGTAGGAGCTCCCCCAAACCAAGACACCAACATCACTGAAGACTATTTTGAACCCGCCAACACAGGTGTATGTGGCTGGTGCCTTAGCAGCTTGAGCCACAGGGGCCGAGCCGCTGAAGACTATTTTGAAAGAAGGGCAGGACAGACAGTAGCAGCATCTCCCAGAAAATGCTGTGAGCCCAGCTTTTGCCAGTGACAATGCACAAGAGTAGACAGCAGTGGTGACAACCGGTCCCTCGGGCAGATGGACCCTCAGCTCCAGGAGGATGGAAAAAACAATGTAGGTCAAAGTCTCCAGATTTCAGTCTGATAATCTATAAATCTTTTCTTTTATAAATTAACATATTCTGATGTGTAGGCTACAAGGAGAGAAGTTTACTTTCCTAGTTTCCCTGTAAGTAAAGGGTTGGTTTATTTTGAATAAAGATTTGTTTTTATTACATGGGAAGCTGAGCAAGAGAATTGCGTAAGCCCAAGAGTTTGAGGTTGCGGTGAGCTATGATACTACGGCACTCTATCCAGGTGACAGCTTGAGACTCTTGTTGCAAAAAAAAAAAAAAAAAAAATTTTTTTAAATGATTCTGGCTGTTTAGGAGCCCCTAGCTCAGAACACTACAACAGTGGCTCCAAACCTAACTCCCTTACCAGGTTGGTACAGAAGAATCCCCTGGGGAACACCCCCTGATTCTAATCAGTAATTCTGGATGGGGCCTAGGAAATAGGCACTTTTTAAAAACTTCCTATAGCAAAAAAAGGTGAAAAATTCATAGAAAAAAATAAACTTAAATGGCCATTACATATATAAAAAAACTTAACCACGGGCAGCACCTGTGGCTCAGTGGATAGGGTGCCGGCCCCATAAACTGAGGGTGGCAGGTTCAAACCCGGCCCTGGCCAAACTGCAACAAAAAAATAGCCAAGCGTTATGGCAAGCACCTGTAGTCCCAGCTACTCAGGAGGCTGAAGCAAGAGAATCGCCTAAGCCCAGGAGTTGGAGGTTGCTGTGAGCTGTGTGTGACGCCACGGCACTCTACGGAGGGTGATAAAGTAAGACTCTGTCTCTACAAAAAAACAAACAAAAAAAAAAAAAAAAACAACTCAACCACACTCAATAAAAGAGGTGTCATTAAGGCTATACTGACATATTTCTTCCCTTTTAGATGGACAAAAATTCTAAAAGATTGCCAGATTCTCTTGACAAGGCTGTAGGGAAGAGCCCTCTTTTACAACACTGATACAAGGCAAATGATATGAGCACTATGGAAAGGAATTTGGTGATAAATTCTACCAAAATTACATATTCATTTACCTTTTGATCCAGGAGTCCAGCAATCAAAGACAGGTTGGCAAAAACATGAACTGGATTTATGTACAAAGTACTCCTTTCAGTATTATTTATATAAGCAAAATACTGGAAAAAATACAAGTGTCCACAGTGGGGACAGGTGAAATAAATGATCATATCACAGAATACTCTGAATCCCCAGAAAACCTAAGGAAGATCTTCACACCCCCATATAAAGTAATGTCCAGGACACACTAGACAAGACAGGGTGGGGTACAAATGTACCTGTTACTGATATCTCCAAAAGGAACACTGCACATATAAATAAACTAATAAATGTATCCATAGAGACAGGAGTCAAGGATGAAAATAGACTTCTCTACATGTACCTTGCTAAATCAAGTTTTGTGTTTTTTTTCTTTTTAAGACAATGTCTCACTCTGTCACCCTGGGGTTGAATGCTGTGGCATCATCAAAGCTCACAGCAACCTCAAACTCTTGGGTTGAAATGATCTTCATGCCTCGGCTTCTCATGTAGCTGGGACTATCGGTGCCTGCCACATCACCCAGGTAATTTTTTCTACTTTAGTAGATACAGGGTCTCACTCTTGCTCAGGTTGGTCTTGAACTCCTGAGCTCAAGCAATCTGCCTGCCTCAACCTCCCAGAGGGCTAGGACTATAGGCATGAGCCACTAAGTCCAGCCTGCTAAATTGTTTTGACTTTGCAAAACTAAAATATCTTACATATTAAAAAATTAACTTAAATAATAAAATAAAAAAGAGCAATCTCTAAAAATCTAAAAATAAATAGAAACGAATGGATATAACTGCATACCAAATTGATGACATAAATGCATAGAGAAAATAATTATTTCAAATAAATTTTTGTCTTTTCCTTGAGACAGAGTCTCACCACGTTGCCTTGGTAGAGTGCTATGGCGTCATAGCTCACAGCAACCTCAAACTCTTGGACTTAAGCAATTCTCTTGCCTCAGCCTCCCAAGTAGCTGGGACTACAGGGGCCCGCCACAACCCCTGGCTATTTTGTTGTGGTTGTTGTCTGACAGGCCCAGGAGCGGGATTTGAACTTGCCAGCCCCAGTGTATGTGGCCGGCACCCTAGCTGCTGAGCTACAGGCGCCAAGCCAATTATTTCAAGCGACTTTAAATTTTTCTAAGAGACAGGGTCTAGCTTTGTTGCCCAGGCTGGAGTGCAATAGCATGATTGTAACCTCAAACTGCTGTGTCCAGACGATCCTCCTGCCTCAGCCTCTTGAGTAGCTGGGACTACAAGTGTGCCATCACATCCAGATAATTTTTTTTTTATTTTTTGTAGAGACAGGAGTCTCACTGTTGCCCAGGCTGGTCTGGAACGCTTGGCTTCAAGTGGTCCTCTTGCCTTGGCTTCCCAAAAGGCTGGGATTATAGACATGAGCTACCATGCCCCGTCTAAAAGGTATTAACTTGTCTGTAAGTCCAAAATAGAACGTATGCAAAAAATAAAGAGAGCTGCAAATTAATCTTAGATTTCAATCTAAGGTCTAATTGTTAGTATAATTACTGGCTTCATTATTTTGAAATTGTAAGACATTACAGGATAATTAAATGTTAGGATTGGATATCAAATCATGCATAAGTAATTAGGCTAATTTAGTTGGGAATTTAAGATTTCCATGTAAAAGGAAAGTAACATACAAGTATAAAATCAAGAATATTAAATTTGTGGGCGGCACGTGTGGCTCAGCGGGTAGGGCGCTGGCCCCATATACCAAGGGTGGTGGGTTCAAACCCAGCCCCCTCCAAACTGCAACAAAAAAATAGCCAAGTGTTGTGGTGGGCGCCTGTAGTCCCAACTACTTGGGAGGCTGAGGCAAGAGAATCGCCTAAGCCCAAGAGCTGGAGGTTGCTGTGAGCTGTGATGCCGCAGCACTCTACCAAGGGTGACAAAGTGAGACTCTGTTCAAAAAAAAAAAGAAAGAATATTAAACTTGTGTTCAAAATATCAATATAAAGTCATGATTTTTTCTGTTTTCAAAAATACGTATTTTTCTGAAAAAGCCTAGAAGTAACGCTAAAAATTAGGAAAAACTAATACTCACATTGGGGGACCTAAACACCATTCCTCACTGAAAGGAATCAAAAATCCATGAAGAAATGTTGATTCAGGTCTGGGGGAGGAAACACACAGATGAAATCTGTTACATCTTTTGGGCACTGGGTTAACATCAAACTGACCTATCGGCCCACTTAAAGAATTCCTGCTGGCTCTGTGCCCGTAGCACAGTGGTTATGGCGCCAGCCACAGCCTGGGCCACAGCTGAACAATGACAAATGCAACAACAACAACAAAAAAATGGCAGAGCGTTGTGTGGGGTGCCTGTAGTCCTGGCTGCTTGGTAGGCTGAGGCAAGAGAGTCACTTGAGCCCAAGAGTTTGAGGTTGCTGTGAGCTGTAATGCCACAGCATTGACATAGTGAGACGCTCTCTCTCTCAAAAAAAAAAAAAAAAAAAGAATTCCTACTAAAGATAGGACAATTTAAGCAAGAAAAGAATAGCTTCAGGAGTGCCTGTGGCTCAAAGCACACATATGCCAGAGGTGGTGGGTTCAAACCCAGCTCCGGCCAAAAAAAAAAAAAAAAAGAAAAGAAAATAATAACTTCAAAAGAATGACACACACAAAATATTCAACAATTTGTAGAGTCATAATAATACTTCAAAAAGAAAGCCCAAGTCATGAGTCACCCCCAGAGGATACTAAGGCAGTGACTCTTCATTCTGAAACTGATGCAGGAAAGAATTAAGCATCTATCCTGCCTCTTCTATGCAGGTTTTATTTCAGGATAACTACTACTCTGGCCTGGCACGGTGGCTCACACCTGCAATCCTAGCACTCTGGGAGACTGAGGTGGACGACTGCCTGAGCTCAGGAGTTCAAGACCAGCCTCAGCAAGAGCGAGATCCCCATCTCTAAAAATAGCAGGGCATTGTGGCAGGCGTCTGTGCTCCCAGCTTCTTAGGAGGCTGAGGCAAGAGAATCACTTGAGCCCAATAGTTGGAGGTTGCTGTGAGCTATGATGCCATGGAACTCCACCAAAGGTGACAAAATGAGACTGTCTCCAAAAAAAAAAAAAAAAAGAAACTATTCTTTGTAAAAGAATTTCTGCTATTAAGTCCAGAAGTGATGACAGAATTTCACCATACTGCAAACGCCAATGAAATAATGAATCCAGACAATATTCAATGGTAATTACAATCATCAGGGGAATGATGGAGAACTTTACAATAGAAGAATAAGGTTGACAATTGCTGAAAGACAGACAGCTAGACTTCTTGTACCTCCTGATGTGATATAGCACAGTACAGGCACCACATCTGAAGCAGTCTTGTCAAAAATTTGATCTTGAGCCTAAATAAGCCTTTAGAGCTACCTACCAGCTTATAGGAAATGCAAGAAATAAAAGAGCATGCTAAAAGACACCAAATCCAAAATATGACCATTAAAAAAGACATAAGAAATGACAATGAGATGTCAACAAATAAATGGCATGGGGGAGCAATCAACGACAAATGGATAGACAAAATCTTGTATATCTGCACAACAGGGCATTATGTAGCAGAGAGGAACAAAGTATTGACATGCTAACACAGCGACAAACCTTGAAAACATATTGCACAATTCCATTTATACGAAGTGTCCCGAATGTGCAGATCCATATGAGCAAAAAGCAAATCAGTGGTTGCCTGAGGCAAGAGAATAGGGAGAGGGGACAGGAGAGACTGCTGGTGGGAATAGGGTTTCTTTCCAATGGAACAAGAAGTGTCTAAAATTGGATTGTGGTGCTAGTTGGACACCTCTGTGAACATGCTAAGACATCCTGAATTGTATACCTTTATAGGCGAATTGTACAGGATGTGAATTATATCTCAATAGGAGTGTCAGAAAAGGATGGGGAGGTGTTTACAGTCTTTTTGTAGACTCAGGAAACACATAAACTAAATGGAACCTGTAGACTTTGGTCTGTTAGAATTAGAATGAAAACACCTGTAGAAACATTTTAGAGACAATCAGGGAATACAGAACGAGGGCTAAGTATAAGAAGACATTCTGTGGGTGTGACATTGGTATTGTAGTTGTGTTTGGAAAAAAGAAAAGAACAGATGGATGAAGCAAATGTAGCAAACTCTCAATTACTGTTGAGTCTGGGTGATGATCCTTTGGAAATTCACTGTACTAATCTACTTGCATTTATTTTTTAAAATTTATTTTACTAAAGTCCCTGCAGGATTCTGATTTGTGGTCCCTTTTGGAAGCACTGTCCTATATGTCAGCTATAGGGATGGAGCATGCCCAACCTCTCCCAAGAGCCACTTCCAGAGGGAAGCAGTCCCTATCCCCGACAGGCATTCCCGCTGCAGCTGGAACTGGGAAGCAGTGATGTGGGCACAGACTAGACATGGACATCCCCAAAGACTTCAGGAGGCAGCAACAATGCTGCAGCTGGTATTACTATTAGTAATAAGAAGTCCCACAATTATAAAATGCTTGGTGTGTACATGTTCACCATTGTATTTAGTTCTCACATGAGGTGTGATTGTCTTGTAGTACAGATGGAGAAAGGAAAAACCTTCTACCTGCCTACTTGGAATGGCCTTGGAGAGATGGTGCCCTGCTTTGGGTTAAGCATCTATGCTCTCGTCCTGGCCTCTGAGATTGTCTGGGAAGCCCTGCAGTTCAGCCTGCCCCAGCTGCTCCCCATCTCACCCCATCTTACCAGCTTCAGGCTTTCTTGGGCATGCTGCCTCCTCCTCATTCCCCTTCTCCTGGTCCCACTGGTCTCCAGGACAAGGCTTCTCTCCCCTCTCTATCCGGGTAAGGATGTCCGGTTTGGAGATGGCATAATCTATGCATAGAATGGGGAATGGGGAGAGCTAGGTCCCAGATGCCCATATAGATCTGTATGTATAGATACAGAGACCCCCCTCAAAGTAACAGAAGCCAAAGTAAAGATATAGACTGCAGGAGCCAGCCTTCACACAGAGGCCTGAGTCCTCCCTGTGCTGCCTTACCCAAGGAGACCAGCGTCTCATAGTTGCCCCTCATCACATGCTTGTAGAGCTCCTTCTGCCAGTCTTCCAACTTGCCCCACTCCACCTCGGAAAAATACACGGCCACATCATCAAAGGTCACGGGCACCTAGAACCACAAGTGTCACAGGCACTCATCCACATGCTCACAGGCTGGCCCCTCAGACTCCCCCAGCCCAGGGTGCCCAAGGGCTACCTTGGGGGCCTCCCCCTTGCTGCCCGGGGGCAGTCGCAGGATCCAGAAGTTCCTGTTGCGCAGCAGGTTCTCCACATTCTCCAGCCGCCTCTGCAGCAGCCCGTACTCCTGCAGCAGGGTCCCCAGCACGGCCCACTTGCCCTCCAGCTGGTTGCCAAATTCCACGGCTGTCTTCTCGCAGTCAGCCAGCTTCTTCTCGGCTGTTCCCGTGCGCCCCTCCAGAGACAGCAAGCGGGCCAGGCAGGAATCTACCTTCTTCTCCAAAGCCTGAATGGCTGCCACCACTGTCCACAGTGTAATCTCCGTGGAATAGAGATATGAACTCTTCTCAGTGGCTGGCTGGGGTGACAGAGAAGGAGTCAAAGGCCTCTGGTTCTCTGTTTGTTTGTCCCTCTCCAAAGCCTGCTCACAAGAAAAGAGAGATGATTTAGGAATTATACGATCAAAATTTCCATTCCCCCAAAACCCTCAGAATTGCAACTGCTCTGGGAAAGCCCCATCTGGGATCCTGAGGGCCCAGTAGCAGAGAGGAGGTGGACAGGGAGTCTGGGATATCACTTAGAAATTCAGCTTTGGTGACAGGAGATACTGGCTAGACCAAGTTGCTCACAAGTGGGAGACAGGAAGAAAAACATGGCTGCAGAGAGGAAGCATGAGCAGTCTCAGACAAGTAACTCTTCTTCCTGGGTCTCAATCTCATCCTCAGACAATAAAAGGCCAAGGCTTTGCAGCACAGAGAGAACATAGAGCACTGCAGTCAAGACAGCCCAGGTGTGACTCACAGCTCTACCACTCATAAGCTGGCCAGCTGAGAGCAAGGTTTTTAAAATATCTTTCAACTTCACTTTCACATCTAGAAAATGGAGATAATAGTACCTACTTAATAAGATTGTGAGAATGAATGAGCATCTGTGAAAAAAAAAAACTTAGTACAATGTCTAGCACACAATAAATATTAAACACGAGCTGTGTGTTAATAGGGCTAAGAATGTAAGGACTACTATGGAATGAATGTTGTGTCCCTCCAAAAATCTGTATGTTCAAGCACTAATCCCCAATATGATGGCCCTTGGAGCTAGGACCTCTGGGAGGCAATTAGGTCATGAAAGAAGAGCCCTCATAGTTAGGATCAGTGCCCTTATAAAAAGAGACACAAGGCTCGGTGCCCGTAGCACAGTGGTTATGGCACCAGCCATATACACCAAAGGTGGCAGGTTCAAACTCGGCCCGGGCCAGCTAAACAACTGCAACAACAACAACAAAAATAGCTGGGCGTTGTGGCGGGCACCTGTAGTCCCAGCTACTTGGGAGGCTGAGGCAAGACAATTGCTTAAGACCAAAAGTTTGAGGTTGCTGTGAGCTGTGATGCCAATGACACTCTACTGAGGGTGACATAGTAAGACTCTGTCTCAAGAAAAAAAAAAAAGAAGAGACACAACAAAGATGATTTCTTTTTCTTCCAGTTAAGGACACAAGGAGAAGACAACCATCCAAAAAGCATGAAGAGAGCCTCAAAGGGAATCAAATCAGCTGGCACCTTGATGTTGAATCTGCAGCCTCCAGAACTATGAGAAATAAATTTCTGTTGTTTATGCCACCCAACCTATGGTATTGCCTTATGGCAGCCAGAGCAGACAGTGAGATTGATGATGGTGTTGTCTTGGCTCAGGAATACAGTATGAAATAGTTGGCGAGGCCTTTTCTTCTCTCCACCTCTTTTATTCCGTCATCTTTCAGTGCCTTGGAAAAAAGCATCTGATGTGCCTTAGCTTGCCTTGGTGTCTAATTTATAAGCCTTCACTGTACAGATGCAAATGGCCCAGGTCCCAGTTCATGTTGCTAAAAGCCTTCCAGGATGACAAATTAGCATCTCACTCCTCCATTTCATTTGTCTTTCATGGTTTGAGTCCTAACCATTTGACTTCTGAAATTGTCTCAAATCCATCCACTCTCCTCCTCCTCTGCTGCCATCACCTAGTCCAAGTCCCCATCAGCCTGGCCTGGGCCACTGCAAGTCTGCCCGCCAAATCTCCTCACTTCAGTCTTCTCTCCCACAATACAGAGAATAGTCAGGAATCTTTTAAAAACACAAACTAGATCATTTCATTTCCCCACTTAAAACTCTTCAATAGCTCCCCAGCGCCTAGGATAAAATCTCAACTTCATGCCCTGGCTTATCTCTCTGACTGTATGGCCTCCCAAGGGTTCCTAGGGCACACCAGCTCCTGTCCACCTTACCCTTTGCACATCTGGGTCCCTCTTATCTTTCAGGCTCTGGCTTAAACATCACCTCACAGACACTTTCACTGCCCGACTCATCTAACACAGGCTAGGTCCTTCATGGCACTAATAATCCATACTTTCATGTGTTTGCCTATTTTATGGTTTTTCCCCATGTTTTTTCCCCAACATGTTATTTGCAGTTGTACTTACAGCTTTTTTTTTTTTTTTTTTTTTTTTTTTTTTTTAAATA